>PITA01015916.1:0-48392 GCA_004023965.1 Spilogale gracilis
AGTCATTTGGCACACCGATGGTCATGGTCGATGGTCGAGACTATGACCCAAGAGGGAGAGAGAATGGCTAGAGGCTCTTGGATAGTAAACAAAGGCGCATGGTACTTTGATGGGTGGTGAAGGGAACGGGGGCAGGGCAGGAGATGTTCTAAAGGCAGAGCGGAGGTGCACAGGAGACCAATCCTGGCCAAGGGCCAAAGCCTGGAGGAGAGATAGGACAGGAGAGAGGAAAGGTGCTGGAGGTACACTGACATTGTTTTTGTAAGGAGGGCACTACCGTGCAACCTGTGTGAGTCCTTCAAGCACAACAGAAGGGAGAGATAGTAACTCATGATATTTATCCAGGACCTTGCCATTTAAAAAGCTCACTCTTTCTCTCTCTCTCTCTCCCTCACTCATACTCTCTCTCTCTTTTTCTCCCCCCTTTCATTTTCATAACAGTTCTGGCAAGGAGGGTAGGGCATAGAGTAATTTGACAGATGAAGAAATCAAGACTCAGAGAGATTACCTAACTTGCCCAAGATCACACAGTTTTAATGGCAGTGATGGAACCAGAACTTCAGTCTCCCAACTCCATGGGGAAGCAAAGGCCAGAATTGGCCTAATGAGCATTCAGAGCAGAGTAGGGAGTGACCACCTCCCCAGCATTCTCTCAGGAATTCTGGGAAGGGCCCCCTGCCCCATAACTACCTCTCACTCGGGTCGCTAGTACCTTCAATGTCACTCTTTAAGATTCATTCTGTTGGCTTGAAACTGTAGCCCCTGTTAAAATGTGAAGGGTGCTGGAGGAAAGGGTGGGGCCAGGGGAGAAAAATCACAGTGCCTCTGAATTACGCCAGAGTGTTCCTGGGAGAGGGCCCTGGACATGGAGGGGAAGGGGAAGCAGGGGGGATGTTCGGAGGGGAGGGGAGGGGAGGCTGTGCTGGCAAAGCTCCCCCTTTTGCGTAAGAAGGGGAGGAGTTGCATCAGAGTGTGACCCTGGGAAGGGAGAGCAGGTCTGCCCAGAAGTGGGCCTCTGAAAACTCTGATGGGTGACTGCACTGGAGTCCTTGGAGGGAGGCTGGGGGAGGATTCCATGTGGACCTGGGGGAGGGGGAGGAGAAGGGCAGCAGGCGGCTGGACAAGGAAGCAGGTTGGCCTCAGAAGCTGGAATTGTGGAGGGGCGGGTGGGGGTGGGAGAGCTATTCAGGGAGCTGGCCGGGAGCCAGGGGCAGTCCCATGGGGGTGAGCGGAGGCCTGAGAGCTCTGGGCCCCATTCCAGCCCCTGACCTTGAGTCACCGTGCAACTCGGCACTTTTCCTACCTCAACCCAGACACCCATCAGGTCTCCGTTATCACGGCTTCCCGTTTTACAGAAAACTATGTAAAAGTTACTCTCCTGACTCCTCCTGACCGACTCTGCCCTTCCTATAGTCCTTATGGCCCTCCCATCCAGCATCCTGGAGGCCTCCTCGGTCTCAGGGAAGCTCTTGCCTGCTCGCTGTGGTCCCGCATCTGATGAGGTCAAGGCTAAGAGACTATTTGAATTGGCAACAACCTCAGGAGTCATCAGGCCATCCTTCCATTCATTCGTTCGTTCGTTCTATCATTGCATTTGTTGAGCATTGCTATGTGCCAGACATGATTACAGACCCTTGGCATATGGCTTCATGGAGCTCCCAGTCTGTTATAGGGGTATCATTCACCAAATAAGCACTGGAGTAAATATCAGTTTGCAGCCCTGAGCCTGTCATTTTACGTGTAGGGGAAACTGGGCCCTAGAATGGTTACGGGACTTTTCCAAGGTTGTTCTTGTAGCCAGGGGCAAAACTGGGCCAGAACCCAAGTCTCCTGATTGCAATTCCAGTGCTCTCTCCACCATGTTCTGGAAAGAATACAGCCTGAGTGTAAAGACACGGTATTTATCCTTCTCTGTAGAGCCAGGCTTACCTATAGTCAGAGTAGCATGTGGCCTACTTGGCAAAATTTGAAGAGCCCTGAAAAACAATCTCCCCCCTCCCACGGCCATCTCCCTCCCAGCTCATTCTCTCCCCACCTCCACACCACACCCATGCCTAAAATACCACTGACTAAAGTTCTGCGGGTTAAAGCCCCTGTGATCTGACCGAGGGAGGCCTGCTAAGCCATTACCTGCCATTGACGCAAATATATTTCTCTCATTTGTCCTCTAGGATTGGCCCCCAAACCAGGTACATTGGATTTGGGGGAGGGAGACTGAGAGTCTCCCTTAAAGTGGGCACTGCTAGGGAGGGCAGGGCACCCCAGATGGTAGTAAGGGGCCCCATGAAACTCCCAGCAGCACAGGTCGCCTGAGGGGACAGGCAGGGGGAGGACGGTACCTGAAAAAGGAAGTAGGAAGGTTCTGGAGGCAGACTCCTACTTCACAGTTGGGCCCTGGGGGCCAGCCCTGCATGGACAGCATGATCCATGACATTTTGTTTCAAAATACATGTTTACATTTGCTCTTTCCGTATACTAGATTATACTAAGTCTTTTGTCCCTTCCCCAGCCAGGTGTCTGAGCAGTTTGTACTTTCTAGCAGTTCCTGAGTGGCCTTCCCTGAACCCAAACAATCTGCCAGTCCCTGAGTTGAAATGCGCATTTCTTCCATCTTGACATGCTAAGGCAGTGTGTGTGTGTGTGTGTGTGTGTGTGTGTGTGTGTGTCTGGGGGGGGGGTGTCGTCCCCCCCCCCCTTCCCCACTCCCAGGGGACTGCACTGGGAATCCTTTAATCAGTGGAAAGGACCAGCCCCCACCCTAGGGCTTCCCACCCTGCCCTTGATAAGGTTTCCAGTTCCCCTGCAGCTATGATGCAGGGGGTTCACTGGGAAGGAACATTTCACGCCTAGAAGGCAGCTCAGCCTGGAAATCTCAAAACAAAGCAAAATGCCTAGCTCAGAATAGCCCAGAGCTTCAGAATCAGACTCCAGGCTTCACAATTGGCCTCTGCCACTTACTAGCTGGGTGACCCTGGGCAAGTCAGGGAACCTCCAAGGACCTCTGTTTCTTCATCCACAAAATGGGCCTGATGATAATATGATACCTATCCCCTACTGTCAATGATCCCAACTTGACAAGGTTCCAAAGGCTAACGTATGTATAATGCTGTTCACACAGAGCCTTGCTGAGTTATCAGTACACGGGAGCTACTCCTGTTCTCATTTGGACCAGATGTGGCTTTGAGATATCCCGGTGATAGGTCAAGACCTAACAGCTGGCCATCCCTGCTCCCCTTGTTGAATTGAGGCTTTCTTGTGTCAGTTTGCTTAAAGCGAGGCCCACCTGCGGGGCATTCCCTGTGCTGGTGATTCACGGGTGGGATGCATTCCACCCACCTATTTTAAGCCCTTCTACATTTTCTTCCCCCTGACATGGACGTGTTTACACAGGGGAGGACAGTCCCAGTCAAAACAAGATGAAAATACACTGCTGGCTGGAAGCCCCAGGCTAACTGGGTTTCAGGTCCTCTCCTAGCTGTCAGCGCCTCACAACGAGGCCGGGGGGGGGGGGGGGCTGCCCGACGATGTTCCCCAACCTCCCTCCCGTGGGCCCGGCTCTGCCCGGTGTGAGGCAGTTGGCTATCACTTGCTCACACTAGAGCGGTGTTGCGGGGCTAAGGTTTTGCCAGGGTTTTACAAGAGCAAGAAGGAGGGGTGCGAGGCGTGAGGGCTGTCCTGGCGAGCTCTGCTGTGAGGACTGTGCCTGCCGCCAGAGCCTCCGGGTGCACAGGCCGAGAAGGCGACTGCCCACGGAGAGTGGTGGAAAATGGCCAAAGAAAGCTCCCCCAGCAACTTGCCTTTCTGCCCGGCGCTTCCCCGTCTGCACTTGCTCCTCTGGGTTAATGGGAGGCCTCCGTAAAAAGAAATGACCCCGGGGAGGGGGAAGCCAGCAACCTCTTAGCAGCCCCAGGGCCTTCCTGGGTGTCCCTTTGTCCCCTCTGCCAACTTATAAATGAGTAAGTCAAACTCGAGGAGGGTAGGCCTGAGGAGGCTGCTTTGCTGAGCAAGCAAACGGGATCCTCTAGACAGGGAACGCTGAAGATAAATTGTCCCCCTTGAGGCTTTGGCACATCCCTGCTCCTCACAGCTTCTTCAGAGGTGGTTCCCCAAGAAGAGCGGGAGAAAACCATTTTCTACGTCAGAAACTCTGCTGCTTTCGAGCTGCCTGCTCAGGTACTTCGGTCCCTTGACAGCAAACCCAGGAATATGTGGGCACATTTGCCTGTCCCCCCTGAGGGCCCAAGGCCACCAGGTAGCCAGAACCCATTGTGAGACCCCTTTCCGGGCATCACGCCACCTGTCTCTCCCGAGCCAGCCTGGGGCAGGTCTCCCAGAAGCCCCCCACTATGCAGAGCGCGCTAGGCAGGCCATCGTGTTCCTGCCCTGAGAAAAACTGAATGGTTCCCCCTCTGAGAGAGACTTTTCATTTTCACAGGGATCCTCAATACCTCAAACCCCACGGTGATATGAACACTGAGAATTTCCTTTAACTCCGCGGGTATCGGGATATTTTTGGTCAAGACGGGTTTTTGTTTTGTTTTGTTTTGTTTTTCCGCCCCCACCCCACCCCCCCACACAGCGTTCCAGTTATACGGCTGTCACTCGCTCTGAAGCAGGCCTGCTAGCCCCGAATCCCTCTTTGATGTTGCTGCCAGCTGAGACTTGGCTGCCCTGCCCCCAGGCTTCATCACCCACCACTGCTCCCTGTGGGTGCCCTGTTCGCAGCTGACCCAGCCCCTCCAGCTAAAGATGGAAACGGACCAAAGTCCCGGGGTTATTGGCAAACCAGGAGCACACATAGGGTGGATTATCCCTTTTATTGAAGAGGTCGTGCCTTAGTTCCAGGTCATTAGTGGCCACTTGCTCAGTTAAATTGTGTTTGGGTTGAGTTTCCCAAGTATGTTTGATTTTCACTAGTCTTTCGTGTTTTTAACTGCAGAATTATTCTCAGACAGTGATTGTCCCCAAATTCAAGTGTTAACAGAAGGCAAATTCATGAATTTGTCTATATAGTTCTTTCCCCTAGGGGCCATTAGCAAGGTTCTTTTTTTTAATTTTTAATTTAAATTCAATTAATTAACAGATAGTGTATTAATTGGTTTCAGAGGCAGAGGTCAGTGATTCATCAGTCTTATGTAATACCTCGTGCTCATTACATCATGCTCTCTCTTTAACCTCCATCACTTAGTTACCCCATCCCTCCACTCCCTCCCCTCCAGCAAACCTCAGTGTTTTTCCTGAGATCAAGAGTCTCATGGTTTGTCTCCCTCTCTGACTTCGTCTGGTTTTATTTTTTCCTCTCCTCCCCTACGATTCTGTTTTGTTTCTTAAATTCTACGTATCAGTGAGATCATATGAAAATTGTCTTTCTCTGACTGACTTATTTCACTTAGAATACCCTCTAGTTCTATCCACATCATTGCAAATGGCAAGATTTCTTTTTTTGATGGCGAAGTAGTATTCCATTGTATACATACCACATCTTCTCTATCCATTCATCTTTCGATGGGCATCTCGGCTCTTTCCACAGTTTGGCTACTGTGGACCTTGCTGCTGTAAACATTGGGGTGTAGGTGCCCCTTTAAAGCACTGCATTTGTATCCCAGTAGTACAGTTGCTGGGTCGTAGGGTAGCTCTATTTTCAACTTTTTGAGCAACCTCCATACTGTTTTCCAGAGTGGCTACCCCAGCTTGCATTCCCACCAACAGTGTAAGAGGGTTCCCCTTCCTCCCCATTAACAAAGTTCTAACACTCGCCCAAACCTTTTAGTTATTTATTAAGCACATATTTACCATATTGAGACTGTGTTCCAGGTACAGGTCCAGACTCTGGGGGTACAGTGGTGAATAAAATAAGCCCCCCTACCCACAGAGCACGTAGTCTAATCTAGGAAGCCAGTCTGTGCTCACTGGAGACCTTGTGCATTGCCCACTTCTGGTCCTGAGCTTATCTGGCTGTGTCTTCAGTCCTGCTTAAAAGACTAGAGGTCCTGCTGATTACTGACTACTTGTGCCATCAAAGAAGGCCCTTGTGGCCAAAACGTTCTGCAAGTTACACGTCTTGAGTACAGGGACGATGGCCAAAGACCTTCAAGAGACTGAACTTATTTATTTTTTTAATACTGTATGTATGTATGTATTTGAAATAGAGAGAGAGTGCACGAGCGGAGGTTAGGGGCAGAGGCAAAGGGAGAAGCAGGCTCTCTACTGAGCAGGGAGCCCAATCTGGGGTTCGATCCCAGGACCCTGGGATCATGACCTGAGCCCAGGGCAGACTGAGCCACCCAGGTGCCCCCAAGAGACTGGGTTTAAATGTTGATTCTGCTTTCACATCAGTCCCTCATGCTACCCCTATCCCCATAAGTAGTACCAGTGACTTATAACACTGTGGAAACAAAACTTGGAGCCGAGCAAAAAGTTCAAAATGCCAGACTTGGAAATAGCAATGGTAGGGCTGCTCACCCAGTGCGCCGTTGTGCCAGCAGCCTTTGGGGACTGGGACCCTTACTCCTCATGGAACATATCACACATTCACCTGGCCTTTCTTACTTCCCAAAGAACACAGCTGTGCCATCTACAGGATGTCCGCCAAGTCTGGAACTGTAGGCAAATATATGTACATATTTTGTCAAGACATCATCAGTCTGTAAAAAGTAATACGATGGTATTGTCTCGGTTTCCAGACTTTGGGGTGTCTGTCCACATAGCCACCTTGTGTGGCCTATATGTTGGGGAGGGAAGCATCATTCCCATTTCATGAATAAGGAGCTGGCCGCAGAGGGGCTTAGAGCCTCCTGAGAAGTTCGCCAGCTGGCTAGTGGCCAAGGTGGAGACAACTCTGGCCTCCTGACGGATTTCTTCCTGCTTGACCAACTCCATTATCAAATGGGTGCTAAAGCTGTATTTCTCAGGGAGCCCCTCCCCTGGCATGTACACCAGGGCAGTCCCTCTCAATTCTTACCATTATTTTCTGTCTAAGGGCTCAGGACCCAGCTCCGTGGGCCACGCCCATTATTGGAGCAGCCTGTTGTTGGAGGGAAATCACTCAGTGACGTCACTGATGCCTCTGGATTATCTCTCAACTGTGCCCAGGCCCCAGTGCCCCAAGATGCCCAAGGACTATCTGCGAAACTCCCTTCTTCTCATCTGCTGAACTAGTAACTGTCTATGCTTGGCCATTCCTCAGTTTCTATATTTACTTTAGCCCTTCTGCAAGACTGTCAACAAACTGCACAGTATTATTAGTTTTAGCAAATAACAGGATGTCAGAACTGTTGACCAGGGTTCATTGCTTTGCTGTTAGAACTCTATCCCAGGACATAGGGCCAGTGTTCCTCTTATTTTTTAAGGTGTATGAGCTTTGGCAGGGAGCCTTTCCCCAGGCAGGCCCACCACGCTCTGCCCTGTCCACGGGCATGTAAGGCTGCTCTGCCCACGAAGACCTGGGCCCTTCTGTCTTTGCTTGGTGGTACAAAGACGTCAGAAGATAGATTTTTTTTTTCCAAAAGAAAAAAAATCAATACAAATACTCTGAATTTTCCATTTTTGTGCTTTACCCTTACACTCCTGCCGTGGCCTTTAAAACAAGTCTGTACTTGGTAAGGTGGCTTTGGGACTTAATACTCGTGCTATCGAGAAGGGCGGGAGTGGGGGAGGTATTTTAAACTGGCACTAAGAATTTCCAGGCTTTGGACCCAAAATATCTTTCGCTTGGAACCCCACCCCCTGCCCTGCCTGTCTCAAGGAGCAAGAAAAGAGGTCAAAAGGGTCACTCTGTCGCTGACAAGCAACCAGGAAGTCCAGGCCTTGGGGGAAGCATAGCCTTTGTTTATTTAAGCCCCAAACCTAGCAGGCAGTGCAAATTAAACACAAAAATAAAATAAAATACCAAAACACAGGCCGGATGCGTGCCACAGATGCGTGCCACAGAGAGCATCGAATTCCCCTTCTGCCCTCCCTTGGGAGAGGGGAGTCAGCAAGCTGTGGGGGCAACCTTCTTGCCAGGGAGTAGCTCTCAAGCCATGGGAGGGGTAAGGATGGTAGGGGCAGGGGAGCGGAGGTTTGGATCAGGGTGGGGATGAGCATGTTTGCAGAGATCCCAGTGACTCTTTGTAGTCAGCCCCAGCAGGCTCTTGAGGGGCGGAGTGAGTCACACCCCTCCAGCCAACTTGGGAACGAATGGACCCACATTTGACCTAGTGGTGACACCCACAAGGCAGGCAGAGAGCTGACTTTTGTAGAGGGGAGGCAGGGCTGGGTTAATTGACCAAACTGTGCTGTTGGAGAAAAATCAGCCCTTCCCTCTTCTCTCCTTCTCCCTGAGGTTCTTCTCCCTCCCCAACCTGGGATGCCCACCCTCTGAATCCCTAGCCTCCAAGGCTAAGAGTTCCCACCAATAGTTGTGAAGTGTCTCAGAAGCAACCTGTTCCTCCTCAGAGACAGGCACAATTTGCCAGCGATTGGTTTATAAATCAGAGTAGGTTCAGGTTAGCCTTCTCATAGCAATCCTCATTCGTGTTCTGATCAAGTTTTCAGGCCTGAAAGGAAAAGAGAGTGAAAGGCCAACAGACACGAGGCCTGGAATATGCTGAACCCTATCGTGGTGTATCATCCGAAGTAGGTCTTGGGGACCCTGAGGACTCTTTGGGTAGACCCTGTCTTCACTATCACTTTTAGGCCAGTGGTTCCCAAAAGCAGTTCCAGGGACCGGGGACAGAAGAGCTGCCTCTGACCCATCTGAAAGCGCCCTCCCCAAGCCACACACCATCCCACTGGATTTTCTAGGGCTGGAGCCCAAGGCGTCCGGATTCTCCTCAAGCTTCCCCAGGTGATCCTGATGTTGAGAACCTCATGGGGACCCATTTCTTCCCCCTCTGAAACCCACCGGCAAAGTCTTCCTGCTGTGTGTCCACTGGCCTTCTGGTGCTCATCTGACCACTGACCACTCTGTTGAAAGTAATATGGAAATTGAGTTCCTCCTTGAGTATGATAGTGGCAGACGGTGGCCTTTTCCCAGGGCTTTTGGCACGGAGGAAAAAAAAAAGTTCCTAATTCCTCAAATTATTAAGAGGTCTCGGGATGATCGTTAGAACTCAGGAGTCTAACTAGGACAGTGACGTTTCTAGGCACTACAGCAGTCGGGCCGGGCAAACAGCTTATGCTGAGAGGACTTTTTCTCGGTGTCCTTCAAATCCCACTTTTCCGGTAGCCAGTCATACATGGCATCTATGCCGGGGCTGGCTCTAGTCAGAACTGCCCTTCTGGGGAGCCCATGAGAGCCATTCCTTAGGCGTTCATATGCTTGTGCACACGTAGTGCTTAATTTTTTTATTTCTCTTTTATTTTCATGTGCAATTGACATCTATGAAACCTGTGGACCCAGCGGCACCAGGGCTTCCCATTCCTGGTGTGCAGTGGGAGGCTTGAGCTCGTGCACCCCCCACCTATGACGTCCCCCGCCGGACAGCCAGTTCTGGATGGCAGAGGGAGCGAGAGGCTCTGTCTTTTGATACTCTGGCGAGGTCTAGAGTGTCCTGCCTTTCCATCTTGCCATTTCCTATTGCCTCTCGACTTCTTTCTAGTCAGGAAGAAGCTGGCAACCGTGAGAGAGACGCAGAGACAGGGAGGCAGAGAGGGAGGATAGGTGTGACGCCCTGCTCCTGCCTGTCTCCATGAATGGGACTTGGTGAAAAGCTGAGAGAATGTTTGCATAAATGTGCGCACATGCCTGTGCTTCTTTCCTCCTGAGGAGGTGTGTGTATTCCTTGTCAGCAACTCTCAAAGCAGGCCAGAAGGCTTTCCTTAATGCTCCCAAGACTCCTTTGAGTTCCCTGACACTGTTCCCATGGTTGGGGAGGGGGTGCGGTGCTGCCCAGGGAGGAGCTTGCCTCTTGTCTCTTCTTTTATTTGGCCAAGTAGTGTGTCCCTGTGCCTTCCCACCCCTGCCCTCGCCCCAGCTAGGCTGCCTTCTTCCATCCAGGAAGCTCCGGGATAGGGTGGGGGTGGGGGCTGACTGGAGAGTGGGAGGCCCCGCGCAATGGGCAGAGCCCCTCTTCCCCAGTCAGAGAGTCCCACCGTGGAGGATCAAGGAACTACCTCAAGTGAGCCCCGGGTGAGTAGCTCTGCTGTGAGGTAAGCAAGCGAGGGCCTGGGGCGGTCAATGCAAGAGGCCGGGGAGGCTCATAATGCTTGCCCCTCGTGGCCCAAAGCCCAAGCACCTAAAGAGGCTGGCATTATTACCATCCTGTTGTTCCCCAAGAAGCCTGTACTGCTACAAGGCCACCCAGTCTTTAGCAGGGTCCACCATGGAGCCTGGTGCTCCCCCTTGGCCTCTCCATGGGCCTCTTGTCTGCTGGCTCCACAGCCCCAACAAGATCTTCTTGGTTCTTGTCTTCCAAGCATTGCCAATAGCCCCAAGTCCTTCACATACCACTCGAAGTAACCCTGGCAACTGCCAGGGAAAAAAATGGCTTGGAATTTTAGCTCTTGGGTCTGCTCCACACAGCAGAAGGGATGGGGAGAGGCCCTGCCAGTGTCTCCCTGCCTCCAATAGGCTGGTGGAGGGCTGGTGCAAACAGGGAGAGCGGCCATGTTCTTTTGACTTTCTTTCCCTGCCCCTGGGCAGGCTGCAGTGGGCTGGGATCCCCAGAGGGTGGGAACATAACCGTCCCGTGCAAGGGGAGGCCGTTGGCCTGCCTGAAGATGGTACAAGTCTGGGAGAGTGAAGTAGCACAAAGGTTAAGAACAAGAGGAGCTGGCCAAGGAAGGAAGGCCGAGAGGTTGGCAGGTAGAAGTGACCCCCACCTGAACATGGACACCCCTCTCCGAGAGCGAAGATCTATGCTTTGTTTACAAACAAGGTTTACAAACCCCTCAGTTCACAAAGCCTGAGGGTTCAGGAAGAGAATCAGAGGGAGGCTGGCTGTGGGCCACAATGTCAGAAGAGGCTTTGATCCCATAGAAACTCCAAGCTTTGAGGCTGCTGTGTTGTGCCTGTCATCGAGATGAGCATGGGCCAAAGGCTGGGGTGGGGAGATAAAATGCCTAGCCAGTTCTGAGGAGTGAAGGGATGTGCAGGGATTGCAGGAGTGACGCCCTCCCGAACCCGGAGCTACCCTTCCCACCCACCCCACCTCCCAGCCCTGGGCTTTTTCCTCCCCGAAGCAAATATTTCACTGAGCTTGAACCCAGGGTATTGTGGAAGGAAGCACAATTTTTCACTTGTACTACCAGTTGGTTTGTTTGCTTGGTTGAATTTCCCCGAAATGGGCCTTGCACTTTGAGTAGGCATTCAGTCAATCTTGAACGGAATCGAGCTGAACCGTCTTGAATGATCAGGGTGATGTGGAGAGGGAGGAGGAGGAGGAGGCCATCTCATTCACCAAGGTGAAATTTGCGGTCTCTTCTTCAGGAATGTCAGTTTCTGACCAGGAGCTGGGTAGTGGGGAAGGTGGAAAATGAGAAGAGGGCTTGAAAAAAGTCTGGAGATAAATCTTCCCAGTTGCGAGGCATAAGGCAAAGGGAGACAGGCATAAATATTGACACAAGTTCATGAGATTTAAGATCCACTGAGCTAAACAACATTCCTGGCTCCTGTTGCCAATCCTTCCAGTCTTGCCGCGACACCGGGACAATTGGCCTCCCCTTCATGGTTCGCCACCAAAGCTGGGCTGACAAAGATGGTTGGGACAAGAGCACTTTTGAACCTCTCTGACTGAGGGGGAGGGCGCGGACTGCCCTGTCAGAACGGGGTTTGGTTCTGCCTGCCATCCCTCACGTCACTCAGAGATTGTTTATGAGGCTCACATGGGACCCTGTCGGCGAGGGAGCTGAAAGGCACGATTCATTGCTCCCGTCATCATCTGGTGTCAGGGTTTGGCCCAAATCGGTTGTTGGAGCTGCTTCTCCAAGACAGTGGCCATCTCCACCGGGGTTCTCCTCTGGGTCCCTCCCACCATCGCCTTCCGCATCTGTGTCCGCATCCTCCTCCCCGTTTTCCTGCCCCCCCAGAGTCGGGGGTTCTGGGCCTTGGCCATGCGGGGCAGTTCACATGACCCACAGAGGACAAGGCACTTTCTCTGTCACCGTCTTTCCTTCTTGCTTCCCTCCTTCTGGACTTTGGGGATTTTCCATGAAGCCAGAGTAACGATGTAAGCAGCAGTGGCCTTCCTGTCTCTGGTCTTCCACACTGGAGGGAACCAGAGGGGAAGAGAGAAGATAAGACAGAAGCAAGGACAAATTAAGAGATGGCATTTCAGCCTCCTTATTCCCCCAGCCTCTTCAGAAAAAGGGACAAGTAAGTAATTAGACGTAGACAGAGCTTCAGCTGGAAGGGGGCCAGGGTGGAAGAGTCAGTGGGGAGGGCTGTTTTTCAGCCGTCCCACTAACTGTGCTAACGCTCCTGTGCTCAATATCCTTTTTGATGTCCTCTTCCAGCTCCTACCCCTGTGTTTGCTTTGTGGCTTGTCCTGCACCTCTCACACCCGTGTCTTTTTCCGCTTCTCCTGACACAAGACCCTGTGTTTTGCTGGCAATGTCGCCGAAATCTTTGGGTGGAACATTCCCTATAGAAAATAAGGAAGACTTGCCTATAAAGAGTTTCCTTTGGGTGGCGTGGTACACAATGCTTCAAGTGTGACAAAAAGGGAAGTGAGATGTTCCCCCTCACCGCCAACGCCAGCCCTACCGCACCCACCCCGAGTCTACTTCCCAGCTTTCAGCAGCATGCTGAGATCCGGCCCAAGCATCCTGCTGCCCAGACCGCCCAGTCTCCGGCCTGCCGTCCCATGGGAACCCCACATAGGAAGTGCTCTTGTCCTAGAGAGTCTGGCGTTTGAAGTGGAACAGACCAGACTGGTAGGAATGCTGAGACGCTTCTTCCAGCTCAAACAAGTCGGCTTCCAGGGCCTCCTGAAATGGAGGGAGTTGGCCCTGTCCTCATGATGGCCACCCTGCATCTAGAAGGTCGCCCCTGAGAGACGGTGGGGTGGCTGTGTCTGTTTAATTGCAGAATCCTGTGGCCAGGGGGCTAGACCCGGGGGCCCGCGAAGGACCTGGCTGTGGGTCCAGCCCAGGTTTCCAGGTGTAGGATGGAAGAGAGGGAACTGGGATGCATTCACACGGGGCTGCTGGGCTGTCGAATCCCCAGCCCACTGTTTCCTGCGTGGGGCCCACGTGCACAGGACATGGGGTCACAGAGAGCCCCATGGATCCGCACTTTACTCAGAAAAGTTAGAGCAGAACATCAGTATCTCATAGGGCACTAACTTGCACTTGCTTGCTGCAAGGTTTGGCGCAGAGGAATCTTCTAGTGTGCCGGGGTTAAGCAGAAAACCTTTCATCTTCCTCCTTCTTCTCCCCTCCCTCTCCTCCCCACCCTTGGAAAAAGGCCTCTACAGGGACATTTAGGTCCGTTGTCTTGCCTTAGCAAGAGCTCTGGGATCCGGCCATCGTTTAGTGTGCTAATGGTGGATCCTAAGGCCTCACGGTGATCACTTCTCACTTGGCTGGCATCTGGCAAACTAGAGGTGTAGGGGGATGAGAGGTTGACTGTGTGTGGGCTGAACCTGGGACATCATTTCAAAGTTGTTGTTTTTTTTAAAAAACTAAATCCCTGATAGGAGCTTGTTTTCTTGTGGTTGCTTCATTCTCCTCAATGGTGAGTACAGCAGGAATACCGGGCAAGGTATTGGGGGATGAAGGATGCCAGTCAGTAAGGCCCTAGGAACAGGAGGTTTGACGGGACGATGACTATTATTCTCAAACTACTTCCCTTACTTGGGATACCGTCTACCCCAGGGCTGCATATTTCCACTGTGGGAACCACCCGGTTGGATTAATAGCTATTTCCTAGACAGAGCGAGCTTTCTTTGAGGACCCTGGGGCGGCCTTTTGAAATGATGTGGGCCAGCCCAGCCCCCCCCCATAAGATTCACTTGGACACTTCGGATATGCTTCCAGTCCCCAATGCTGCTCTCCCCTGCCACGAATGTCAGAAAAGCCTGCTGTGCCCACCGACCTCAAAGTCACCCTCTGGACCACTTCTCCTGCCCTCGGTCCTTGCTTCCTCCTCACCACTTTTCCGGCACCTCCAACCCAGCCCCCTGCTGCATTAAGTTATTTATGCAACACACCTAACCCCTACCCCACTACTAAGTTAGGTAGGAATCAACTTGGCCTCTGGATAGGAGTCCCAGCTCTAGAATGTATTAGCTCTGCTACCTTGGGCAAGGTAGCCTCTCAAACCTTAGGTTTCTTCATCTGTAAAATGATGGTGACAGTGCCTTCACCACAGGCCTTGTGATATGGCTGGCACAGATGCCAGGCCTGTAGCTGACGCTCACTTAATGGTAGCCATTATTGTCAGTGGCTCTCAAACTCAGCTTTCCTTTTTTTTAGAACAAGATTTTATTTATTTTCAGAGAGAGTGTGCACGTGCACGGATGGGTGGGGAGACAGAAGGGGAGGGAGAGAATCCCCAGCAGACTCTGCACGGAATGTGGTAGAGGAATGTGGTGGAGCCCTTGGGGCTCAACGTGGAGCTCAGTCTCACCACCTGAGATCATGACCTGAGCTGAAACCAAGATGCAGAAGTTTATCAAACCCAGCTTATTTGGAATTGAAGTATCACTAAGTTACAATTCAAACATAGCCTTGCTTGCAAGCTTGACTTCTTTTCCTTTCCCTTCTGGAACTACCTTGATTTCTCTGCCTCTGCCTCTGTATAAGGGAGTCCCCCTGGAAGGAGCTACGTTTTCTTCTGTCCTATGCCTTGTCTCCCTGGGGGGTGGTTTTTTCTCTGCCAACCCAGCTCATTTAGCTCTTTTTTTTTCATCTCCCTTGGAATCTTGGGGATGGGTAGCAATAGTTTAAGAAAGATTTACAAGCCAGTAGCAGGTCTGAGACTCTTCCTGGGGCCAAGAAATCTCTGTGTGGCACAGAGGGCAGATTACTATATCAGGGAATTTCAGTATCAATTAAGCTTCTGATTTAGGAAAGCTTTTTTTTTTTTCTCAGCTAATGTTCTCGATGACCTATAAACAGAGCCTGCCCTTTGTTCTGCCTACTATACACAGCTGTGTGCAAATAAAGACCTTGTTGCAGGGGCCTTGTGACCCAAAGGCAACAAAATATCCTGAGATTGGGAGGGTCTCCCACCTCACCTAGGGTGAAGAAAAACACCCCCCTGGGCTGCTGGGGTAGGTTTGCTTCACTTTGCCCATAGAACGGCCCTTGTGCGTTTGTGACCACCTGTGGGATCCAGTGGAAGCCCCGCATCATGGTGGGGTGGCCGGTATTGGCTGTTCCCTGGTGTAAGTGCACTGGCGGCTTGGAGAAAAGCAAGGCCTTAAGACTGGGCCTAACTGGGGCCTCGGCCAGGGTGTTGGTACCAGGCACCTGGTTAGGAGAAATATCCTAAGGCAAATAATAATTACCTTCTTTGCTGATAAGAGTCCCTAGTACTTTTCCAGTAGCAAGATTGCATGAGGGTATTTCTTTGGACCACAGCCTGAATCACAGACTGATTCATGGGCACTGCCCCTAGCTTTATCCAGACTATTGTATGTGTGGTGGAACCCGGTGTTCTCCTTATGGCCCTGAGTTGGTGTAAATAATACTTGCGGTTGCATCATCACCGGTCCCTTCTTCAGGCTAGGCTGCTCCCTCTGGCTGCAATGCCTCCTCTGTCCACCAGGTGGCCTCACTTAGGACAGAGTAGGAGCAAAGCACCTCAAGCCTCTGCTGCCTTTTATTTTTTTTAAACTTGAGGCTGAAAAGAAGTAAAATGTATTTTAGTGGAAACATACATAACTCTGAGTAGGACACGATCAGCTCATTTTCCTTGTAACTCGGAATCGGTGTGCTCCTGAAGTAGCCTCTTAAGCCTACATATGACTGGACCCTTGGCGGAGCAAATGTTTTCCTGGGATGGTTTGTAAGTAGCCTTGTTTTGTAGTTTTGTTGTCATTTGCTCTGTGTGGGAAAGTGACAAGATCTTGTTTTTAACAATACGGACATAAAATCCTGGATAATGTTGAATGTATTTTCTCTGCAGAGTAGGGTGTGGAGACCACAGGAAAAGCGGCCGGCATGTTGTTGCCCCCCACACACCTCTGTCTCCCACCTGGTCCCCAGCTTTCCCCCTTGTACATGTTCCCCCCATCTGAGTTCCTGGGACACTCTGTCGTCCTGAGCATGTCATAGATCTCTGCATGTGTCAGCATACAGAGGGGTACATCCAAAGGAGAGGGTCAATGGATAGTTGCTAGGGTTGGGGGCAGACCAACAGGCCAGCTGGCCCAGAGAAGGCAGGCGGAGGGAAGAAGGTGAGCCTCCTTCCTAACGGTGGGGGTGGGTACCCAGGGCGTGTGGTGTGCGGTGGCTTTGCAAAATCACGGGGAGGGGGGTATGCCGGCTGACACCTAAAGAAGAGCTTTGAAAACCAGCGCCCCCCTTTACTGAACGCTCTCTGCTCTGGTTAGGGTATCCGTACTTATTTCTCGAAGAATCCGTCCCAATTTGGCTTTTACCAATCTCCAGAGCCCTGTTTGGCAGATGCCAGTTGGCGCAGAAAAGTGCTGAACTGTTTACAGTCCTAGCCTAAGGTTCAGGGAGGGGATGTGGTTTAACTGGACCACAAAGCCCGGTACAGGACTCATTTGCATGGCCCCTGACGCCATGTGACGCAGCCGGCTCCTCCTATATAAAGAAGCAGGCTCCGAAATATCTCCGAGTCTGGGTTGGACTGGCGGCTGTGGAGTTTGTGACATACTAGGTGACACCCCTCGAGTCACTTCCCCCTTCAACTCTGAAGCGCCTGCCTGGCTTCTGGTCCGATCTGCAGCCTTCGCCCCCCTTCTAGACCCC
The DNA here is from genome assembly GCA_004023965.1 of Spilogale gracilis. NCBI lineage: Eukaryota > Metazoa > Chordata > Mammalia > Carnivora > Mephitidae > Spilogale > Spilogale gracilis. The sequence continues at coordinate 16,867 of PITA01015916.1, forward strand.
GGGCTCCACTTACAGAGCCCAGCCCCGTGCAGCGCGCCCACAGCCGGCAGCCGCCCAGCCCGCCCAGCCCGCCCAGCCCCGCCAGAGCTCCGCGGCCTCCCGAGCCATGAACGCCGAAATGTATCAGACCCCCATGGAAGTGGCGGTCTATCAGCTGCACAATTTCAACATCTCCTTCTTCTCTTCCCTGCTTGGAGGGGATGTGGTTTCCGTTAAGCTGGATAACAGGTAAACCCCTGGCCACAGCTTCCCTGAAGCCGAGGCGCTGGCGGAGGCCGGGCTGCGAGCGGGGTCTCCGAGCGAGCCGTCCGCCGCGGCTCCCGGTTCCCCGCGGTGCAGCATCCTGGGAAGGGGCGGGAGTAAGGGACGCGGGGGGGGGGGGTGTCACCGCCGCGCTAGGAGCCGCCGTCGGAGCGTCCCTGCAGCCGCTGCGCTGTGAGAAGGAGCTGCTGCAGCCCGAGGCAGAGGCTGCGGGAGGCAGAAGGGCGGCAGGGCAGGGCTGGGCAGGGCTGGGCAGGGGCCTGGCCACGCGCCGTGCGCCGCCGGGGAGCAGGCCGGAAGCTTCCGAGCCGAGAAGGAATTCTTAGCTAGCTTCGCAGCGTTGTAGGTCTGCCCGGGCCCTTCTAGGCGGACGCCGGAACGGGCCGCCAGCAGGAGGGCGGGGGGGGGTGGCCTTCCCTGCGCCGCGCGCCCCCATTGTCTGCCTGTCGCCCCGGCCGGCGGAGGAGGCCACGTTCGCCCGTGCGACCCGCGACCCGCGCGCGGCTCCACGCGGAGCTCTGGGCGGCTGCGGCGGAGAGCCAGCCCAGTTGGGGAGGTGCTGCTCCCCGCAGGGGCTGGGGGACAAAGTGCCCGGGATTCCGGGCCAGGGAGGCAGGGAAGGGGGATAGAGGAAGACCCAGGGCAGAGGGAAGACTTTGCCCACAGCTGCCAGGTGCTCAGAGTGGAACCAAGTAGATAACCCGGTCGCTTTGCTTTTTGTCTTGGCAGTGCCTCTGGAGCCAGCGTGGTGGCCATAGACAACAAGATCGAGCAGGCCATGGTGAGTGGCAACCCTGCGTCATTCCCATCCCCAGACCTAGCTGCTGCTTATGTAACTTAGGGCAGGACTAGGGGGTGGGTGCACAAGCCCTTTGCCAAGAGCCTGAGGAAGCCAACAGCCTGCTTCCCCTCTCCTTGGAGGCACTAGGTAGCCACCGGTCAGAGAGCAGCCTTTTTTGGGCATTTGCAATCTGCCCTGGCTGGATCCCCTCCTCTCCTCCTCCCTCCCTTTGCTGCAGCCTCTGGCTCACCCCTGGGCCAGCAGCAGAGCAAGGAGCTGAGACACTTGCATTTTGTCTGCAGCTCGCATTTGGAGAGGGCCAGAGCTCATTGGATGCAGGGGCACTGCAGTGCCTCTGCAGAGCGGGGCTGGGGTCAGGAGTCCGGAGGAAGCAGGAAGCAAAGCATCCCACCCCTTCTCCCTCTCCTCTCCAGGTAGAGGTCAGACTCCAGGAGCAGCCAAAATGGCTGCAGGGGCTTAGGGCATCTAGCTGTTAGTAAACACTTCTCTATGCCTCGGGCATCCAGGGACACAGCTCCCTGCCCCCCCAAGCCCCGGGCGGCCCTCAGATTTTTCCCCCCCGGGCCAGTGTCCTGTTAGGCCAGGCCAGCTCCGTGTGCTGGGTCACGGGGAGGGGAGGAGGCTCCGGAAGAGGCAGTTTGATTCTCCCAGGGAGATGGGTACAGCAGACAGACTAGTGGTGGCCCACAGGTCCTCCCTGCAAGGTGGGCCAGCAACGGGCCACTTAGGTGGCAGTGGGGCTAGAGCCAACCACCAGCAGCCATCCTGCAGAGGACTCCTCTAAGTGGCCAGCTTTGAAAGTCAGTAGAAACTTGCAGAAGGGGTCCTGTGCAGCAGCTCTCCTGGGGGAGGCTGAAGCACATCAGAGGAACAAGGCCTCCGGAGCCGGTGTGTTGAGGGGAGGCTGCGGTGCGTGCGGTGGCCCAGGGGATACCCCAAAGGCAGGGTGACAGCGCCACAGAGGGCCTGCAACAGCTAATGGATGGCTTTGTTGTGATTCCCCCTGCGGCAGGATCTGGTGAAGAGTCATCTGATGTATGCAGTCAGAGAGGAGGTGGAGGTCCTGAAGGAGCAGATCCGAGAGCTGGTGGAGAAGAATTCCCAGCTGGAGCGGGAGAATACTCTCTTGAAGACCCTGGCAAGCCCAGAGCAGCTGGAGAAGTTCCAGTCCCGTCTGAGCCCCGAGGAGCCGGTTCCCGAAACCCCGCAGGCACCCGAAGCTCCAGGTGGTTCTGCGGTATAAGTGGCTCTGTCCTCAGGGTGGACAGAGCCACTAAACTTGTTCTACCTAGTTCTTTCCAGTTTGTTTTTGGTTCCCCAAGCGTCATCTCACGTGGAGAACTTTACACCTAGCATAGCTGGTGCCAAGAGATGTCCTAAGGACATGGCCACCTGGGTCCACTCCAGTGACAGACCCCTGACAAAGAGCAGGTCTCTGGAGGCTGAGTTGCATGGGGCCTTGTCACCCCCTCGCCAGTGAGCCTCTCATGCCACCGCGCCCTGGGGGCTCCCAGGGCCTGGGCAACTTAGCTGCAACTGGCGAAGGAGAATAGTGTGAGATGTGACGCCAGTTTACTCCAGAAAGCATAAGGGGTCTGTTTTGTTTTTGTTTTTTCATTTCCATGGACATCTTCACCTTCAGCTGACAACGACTATTCCTATGAAGAAGCCACTTGTGATTTGAGCAGAGGCAACCTGTCTCTTCTCCCCTGCCTGGCCAAGGCAGGGCCACAGATAGGAGAGATTGAGCCAAGTCAGCCTTCTGCTGGTTAATATGGTCTAATGCATGGCTTTGTGCACAGCCCAGTGTGGGATTACGGCTTTGGGATGACCGCTTACAAAGTTCTGTTTGGTTAGTGTTGGCATAGTTTTTCTATATAGCCATACAAGCGTATATAAACCCATAGGGCTAGATCTATATCTTAGCGTAGCGATGTATACATACAGACACCTATGTGTGGAAGGGCCTAGCCGGCTTTCGGGATATCAACCAGTCCCTTATGTCTTCAGGCTAATTCTTTGACTGTTCATTTACCAAGTTGATCCAGTTTGTCCTTCATGTTACGTAAGACTACAGAGTCAAGGTGGGGAGGGGGCCAGCCTCTGAACGTGGCCACTGAGGCCTCGCTGCTTTGGCCCCTGAAGACACGGGAGGTCCCCTTTCGAATGCCAAACCCACCATTCACTGGTGCTGACTACATAGAATGAGGTTGAGAGGAGATCAGCCAGGACCTTCACATTGTCATGCAAAAACTTTCTGTTCTTTGACGTTTGTGGAAGACTCTCAAGTGAACCGAATGATTGGCTTGCGGGTGTCCCCTTGAGGACAAGGCATGGACCGGGGAATAGCTTTGACCCAACTGGTGCCTGGGCGATATGCTCAGGGAGCTTGTGTGGAGGGGGCGGTTCTGCGGCAGTGAACACTTTCCACTTGCGGACACCTTATCCTGATGTTATGTCTCCAGGATTTGGATTTGGATTTTTCAGATGTAGCTTGAAATTTCAATAAACTTTGCTCTTTTTTTTTTCTAAAAATAAACCTGGCGTCCGAGTGTAAATGGAGTGGTGGGTGTCCGGGGGTGCTCTTCCTCCAACTCCCTGGACGTTGGTGAGCACCCTCTAAGTGGTAGACCAGCGCTATGTCCTGGATCTGGCCTGACTGTCAAAATGCCCCCATTGCACATGTGAGGAGACTGAGGCTGGGCCCATGTAAGTGACTTACCCAGAGTCCCACGGCTGTCAGGCGATTTGGGACTCCACCCCGCATCTGTCCCTCTGTCTGCTCCTGCTTTCGTAAGACCACTTTGGAGTGAGCAGTGAGGTGGCCCGTAACACATAATCTCAGCTTAAGAGGCCGATTTGGGAGGAGGGAGATCCCAAGGAGGTCCAGGAAAAAAGGGCACGGTATCCATGTGAGGGGACCAAATAAATACACGTGGGCCTCTTCCCTCTTCTGAAAACATCAGGATCACTGCGTGTATCCTTAATACCAATACACTCGAGAGCCTTGACCTTGGCAGAGGACCCTCATGAGAAGAGGATGCAGAACATATGTGGTGCCTGAACCGAGTCTCCCTCCCCCCAGGAAAGATGTCCTGATCTCTGCTGGTGTGCTTGTCACTGCTGAGAGTTGGCTCACAAAGCCCACCAGCTAGCTGTGTGGGCGTGGCCAGGTCTAAGGATCCTGACCCCACCCCCCTTCCTTCCTCTGGCTCCCTTTGGGGTCCGTTCTCACCTGTCACCCTTTCCCTGGCCCCCAATCTCTGGCCTCCGGAGTCCTGCCGTTTCTCTGATTCCGTTGGTGGGTATTCCAAGTTTCGCCCCCATCACCACCACACCCTCATCTAGAGCCACCTCACCCTGCGCTGTGTGCTGAGCCCTGCCGTGTTCCCCGGGCAATGATCCCCTTCCCTCTCAGCCTCCTATAGCATCTATGCCTGTTCCCTTGCCACTTGACATTTAGCAGAACTCCCAGAGTTTCCTGAGCCACGAACCTCAAGGACCAAGAGGTCTTGGCCCCCTCCCCTGCTCCAGTTGCTGCCCAAATACTTTCAAAATGCCATGCTTCCTCCTCTGTAGAGGTCGGACGTGACGGCCTGTTCTTTTCCAAGCGCCAGAACTCTCCAGAACCTGACAAACCCCAGCTTGCTGACCTCTCAAATCCCAGTTGTCCCACCTGCTCCTAACCTCTCTACTCCTGATGCCAAGGTCATTGCCAGGCCAGCCGCTTTGACCAGGACATGCGCATTTCACAGCTGCCTGCACAAGCTTTGGACCAGGCAGCCCTCTGGACCCACACAGGGCTCTCCCCAGTTCCCAAGCCCCTCCCTCTTTCACGAAGCACCGAGGGACTTTTTGTCTCTTCAGTTCATCTGGAGACTTACCACACCCACTCTGCAGCCAAACAAGAACCCACAGTTGCAAAAAACAAAACGAAACTACACACACACACACACACACACACACACCCAAACCCAGAAGATGGCTCAGCAAACCCACGGCCCTCTCTGGTCATCCTGCCCTTCCCTAAGAGGAAGGGGAGAAAACTGGCCCGCGGTCCCATAGTGGGAAAGAGAGAACAGTTTTGTTTCCTAGGCAACCGCGACTAAACAGAGACAAACACTACAGCTTCTGAGGCCACAGTGGTTGCGCGACTAGATAAGAGGAACTTTGGGTCTGTTAGTCACATCCAGGAGCAGCGCTGTGTTGTTGTTCCACAGAAAACCAAGGAGGGGTGGGGAAAGGCAAAAAGAACATGCTGCTCCTGGAAGGACCTTCACGGGCTTTGGGGTTCTGGGCTCAGCTTGTCCAGCTGGACCCAGAACAAGGGAAAGAACCAGGGGAACAGCAGTGCTAAAGCTCCCGGGCCTGGGCTTGCCTACTCTCCCAGAACCTTCCTATCTCTTATCTTATCTGATCCCCCTGGAGGTAGCCCTCCCCCACTGCTCCATGCCCCTCCTCGTGAATGCAGAACATTCTGTTTCTTGACCTTAGAAAAGAGAGGCAGTTTTGATTTACGTCCATTTGACAGATGAGGAAACTGAGAGCCAGAGAGGTTGGTGCTCCTCCCACCATGTGGCAGTGTTCCCAGCCTCCGTGACAGCAAGGGACCCTCGGAAAATGTGCTCAGGCTTCCCCCAACCCAACAGTAGTTGAACTTTCAGTGTTCATTGCGAGCAGGGTGAGAGGGGAACACATAATGACAAACAGTGACTGAATTCAGAGGTGCTTTTAAAGGAATTCATTGAATTTGCCACAAAAGCAGAGGTGGATTTGAAAAGTAGACAGGAATGTGGGCAATAGAATATTTACAGATAGCGGGGGGTAGGGGGGGAGGAAGGGACAAGGTGCAAAGTTATCAGACTAGGAACTACCATGGAGAGAGGCTTTCCTGGTTGGGCTCCCAGCAGGAACCCAGGGGGCAAGCAGATTGGGAAGTTGGGCAGTTGGAACTGCAGTGGAGGGAGGAGGATTTTAGAAAGATCATAGGAAAGAAGGCCTACAGCCCACTGTCCCTTTAGGCTATTCTGAAGTGGCCCTAACACCATCGTACATATTCTGAAAAAATCTCTTGCTTTAAAATCTCACCCTTTCTCCTAGTCAGAAATTAGAGCTTTGTAGCTAGCCCAGTTCCTCAGGTTGTCTCATGCAGAGAAGCTCACTGGAACCCCCAATACTTAATATTTAACCACCTCTGCTAAATCAGGCAAGGCTGGGCGGAGAACTCCTTCAGGTAGCTATTCCGAGCAGAAGTGGTTTCCAGGGAGAAGCTGGCTGGGAGGGGCCATAATCCCAATAATTAGTAATAATAGTGAACACTTCCATGACCCGCACTTTGGGCCAGACAACGTTCTAAGCCCTTTTACATGCCAGAGAATCGCCACAGTTTTCAGAATTCCTCCTGTGTAAGCAGAAGTGTTCGGGGAGGGGTAGAAAGGAGACCACCCCAAGCCAGCAGAGGGGCTGATGTAAGGTTCAACAGGACCATCGGGCCTCCGTGGAGGGATGGGGAGCAGACAGGGAAGGGGGAGAAATGATCGCTGGGAGGCCAACTTGGCTGGCTCCCAGCCAAATGAATTGAGATAGGATCTAATAGGTCTGAGGGAGCCATGGTAGGCTTCGAAGCAGGGCAGTGATGTGATGCCGAAGATATTTGCAGAAGATGGCTGCTGGCAGCTGGAGAGGCTGGAGCAGAGAAAGGCTAGCCGAAGGCAGGCCAGCTGTTGCTGTAATCCAGGTGTGAGGTGATGAAGGCCAGCCGGGGGCAGGGACAGGGCTCCTGGAAAGGAGACAAAGGGACAAAATCAAGAGACACCAAAAGGAAGCATTTCTCTGAATGTGCTCTGCAATCCATCCTCTAGAGGTAGGTGGAGAAGTTCCTTTAAATGCAGATTCCAGGCCCCACTCCCAGACTAAAGACGGGAGAGGGGTTCCGGAGGTGATCGCTCTCCCGGTGATGCTGGAGGATATGAACATTTGAAGTGCAGACCAAAAATTCAGCGCGACCTGGTCACAGAGCGAGTCCGGGAAAAGAGAGGAAAAGGAGCCATGAGTCAAGGATCACTTGAGAGTCAGTTTGGTTTGATTCTGTTGGTCTGAATCATGGCACCACCATCCATCTCCAGAACATTTTCAGCTTCCCAGACTGGAACTCTGGACCCCTTAAACACCGAGTCCCCATTCCTGCCCCCTCCCACCCCAGCCTCTGGTGACCTGATAGATCTGAGTCCAGAGGACTGAGAGACTCCAGGCACACCAAAGGAAACGGGGTGTCAGAACAGGGCTGCAGATTTTCTGAGCGAAGACGAATGCCAAATTTGATTTGCAGCTTAGCTCAACTTATTTACATGTGGAAGTAGCCCAGAACCAGCTGCGGAACAGAATGCAAAGTCCAGGGCTGGAGGGCCAGCCGCAGGTATATCTGCGGGTCACAGGAGCTGCAGTGACCATGTGAATGGACCTGTGTCCCTGAAAGTGGCTGCAGAGGAGGCTAAGTGGAGGCCCAGAATCACTCCTTGGAGGTTGGCCCCAGAGAGCCCCCTCCCCACCGTGAGGTAGGAGGAAGGGCCAGTGGGGGTGGTGTCAGAGAAAGAGACAAGGAAACACACACACACACACACACACACACACACACACATATACACCCTCCCCCCGCCCAAGAGGGAACATCGAGGTCTGTGATGGCTCCATTTTTATCCTTTGGTCCATTTTTAAAAATTTTTTTTGACATTTCCTCTTCAGAGTCCTTATCAAGGCCCCACCAACTATCAAAACAAACTAGCCCATAAAGGTCTCTTTGGGGTAGCTGAGGGATTCTAAGATGAGTCAGGAGTCCTGGGATATAGTCCTAGTCTTTGGCCAACACGCTGTGTGACCTTGGGCAAGTCATTCGTGTTGCCAGACCTGTTTTCACAAGTATAAAACAAAATGATTACCCAGGGTCATACCTAAGCCTGCCACTTAGTAAGTATCCAGGCCAGGAAGGGCCGGCCCATTAGCCATTAGACTTCTACACATTACCTCTTGGCCCTAGGCCTCAGTTTCCCTTCCAGCCCCAAGATTCTATTCCCATCCTCATATTGAGTTCTGGCTGTGGAAGAAATAGCCACTGTTAAAAATCAACCCATGGCAGGACACCTAGCTGGGGCAGTCAGTAAAGCATGTGACGAGTTCAAGCCCCACATGGGCATGGGACCTACATAAAAAAATTGAAAAAAATCAACCCATGGCTTAACACCCCAATACCTCATTTAATTTCGTAGAGCCAGGAGTCACCTACAGCCTTATCCCAGCCTTCCTCGTTTCACCAAGCTCTTCTGATTGTCCATATTGTGACAACACACAAGCTCTCTGTCACCAAACTCAACTGGGAGAGGGTTGAGTTGCACCGGGAGGACATCTTTGTTTTTTGTTTTTAAGATTTTCAGTTATTTATTTGACAGAGAGAAACACAACTAGAGAGCAGGGGGAGTAAGAGAGGGAGAAGCAGGCTTCCCGCTGAGCAGGGAGCCCAATGTGGGGCTCCATCCCGGGACTCCAGGATCATGCCCTGAGCCTGAGCGGAAGGCAGCTGCTTAACTACTGAGCCACCCCCGCACCCCGAGGACGTCTTTGGATCAGCGGAGGAACAGGGTCTCCTCTGAAAGACCCGTGTCTGATGCAGATAACCAGAGAGGCCAGGAAGGGAAGGAAAAAAGAGATAAGTCAGAGGGGATGGGCAAAGGAAAAACAAGAACTAGAAGAGGAGGACTGTGAACAAACAAGTAGGACGGCCCCAGCCCACTGGACCTTCCTCTGCTATTTTGTTCTTGTTCCCCTAAGGAGCTTCCTGCCACCACCACCTAAGAGAAAACAGAACAAATTCTCTTCCAAAGACTGGCTCTGTGGGTCCTGAACTGTCCCAAACATCTCATCTTTGCTGCCTACGGCCACCCAGAACCCAGTCATTTCCAGTGCAACAAGTGCTGGCCAGCGAATTCAGTAACACCTGGATGTAACACTCTAAGAGAGTAGAGTAACAGGCCGTTAGGTGTGGAGGGGGCTGTCCCAACGTCCTCAAACCCAGAGGAGGACCTGCAAGTCCACAGAGAGAAACAGCCTCGTCCCAGCAACAGGGCCAGAATGAGGCCCCTAGCGTTATAGATAGATCCTCTAGCTCTGGGCTAGGGTCCCCATTTATAGTGTCCCCATCTGTAAATGAGAAATTGGACCAGAGAAATAGTTCTTTTTTTAAAAAAAACAGATGCATTTATTTTATTTTAGAGAGAGAGAGCAGGAGTGGCAGAGGGAGAGGGAGAGAGAGAATCTCAAGCAGACTCCCTGCTGAGCACAGAGCCCCGATGTGGGGTCCGAGCCCATAAGATCCCACAACCGAGAGATCATGACCTGAGCCAAAACCAAGAGTCGGACGCACAACCCACTGCTCTCTTGACTGATTCTGGTTGCAGGCAGAAGAGAAGGGGTGCTATTCACCAGCCTCCTCAAACTCTGAAACATTCTGTTGGGGAGGACAGGCAGTATACAAATAATTCTACCATCCCTTCTGAATCACTTCTGCTTGCCTCTCCTCCTGTCGCTGTTGGAGCACCTGTGGGCTCCGCTCTGCCCCTTCTGCCCTCTCTCTCTGGTCGGGGCCACCCACTCCCAAGGTTTAAAGCACCACCACCACCCTAATGACTCCCAAATTTATACTTCCAGTCTCAAGCATTTCTGGGGACCCCAGCCTCCAATATCCAGCTTCATTTGCATGTTTCACCAGCTCCATTTGTATGTTTCATGAATATATCCAGATTCACCCGATCAAAATCAAAGTCTGAACTCCCACCTCCCCTAGTGCATCCCCCCTCAGTGTAAGGCACCACCATCCACACAGCTGTTCAAACCATAACCCTAGATTACTTCCTCCCCCTCACCTCCTGCAGTCCATTGCCCATTTGGTACGCTCGACCTTCAACAGTTGCACCCCCAAATCCCTCTGTTTCTTTCCACCCCCTTGCCACTACCCGGTCTAAGCCATTCTCATCTTTCACATGGGCTCCCTGTCTCATGTGGGCAAAAGTCACGCACATTGGGCTCCCTGCTTGCCCAGTGGACCTTGTCCAAGTCCACGCCACAGCCAGAGTGACTTTCTTAATGCAAAATCAGATCCTGATGTTCCCTTGCTTGAAGCTTATCAAAGGCTTATCGGGGCACTTAGGATAAAGTCCAAACTCCCTCCCCTGGCAGGCCAAGTGCCTACGTGATCCGGCCTCTGCACTCCCCTGCTCCAGCTCCACTGAGCTCCTTTCATTCCTCAAACACCCCTGGGAGCTTTCGTGCATGTAGGTCTCTCAATCCAGAATGCTCTCACCAGCATGGCCACCTCACTCTGGACACGGCCAAGTTTGCTCCTCTCCGCTTTTGCCCATAACCCTGTCTAAAGGAGTGTCCCTCATGATCGTTTCTTCCACTGCATTTATCCCAGATTGTAGTGACTAATTCACATATTTTTACGTGTTGCTTCTACCTCGCTGCACTGGAAGCTCCCTGATTGCAGGACCCACACCTGTTTTGCTCACTGCTACAACCCCAGGATCGAACACAGTGCCTGACACAGACTGATTAATAGATGAATTTATATGAGTTTCTGGGATTGTGGCAGGTCATGGTGGGTTGGGGAAGAAATTTGTGGATGGCGACAGGGGGGTTGAGGGGGTAGCTTTCCCAAAGTCTTTCAAATCATACAAGTAAATGGCCTGTTGATTACATGAATTATGAAGGTGATGAGTCCTAGATTCTTTTAATAATTTTGTAATTGTAATTGAACCTGTCCTATGGGTCAGGCACTGGGCTAAGCACTGAGAATACTGGAGCAAATGTGAGAGATGTGTTGTGGGTTCTCATGGTGCTTATTAGGAAGGGAGACTGCATATAGCCCAGTGGTGTTTCCATGCTTCTTGACTAAGAAAATACCCGTTGCTGGGGTGCCTGGGTGGCTCAGTCAGTTAAATGTCCGACTCTTAATTTCGACTCAGGCCATGATCTTGGGGTTAGAAGACGGAGTCTGCTAAAGGGTCTCTCTCTCCCTCTGCCCCTCCCCACGGCTCACACACTCTGCAAATAAATTAATAAGATAAAAAGAAAATCCCTACTGTTTTCCTTTAAGGTATTCTACATGCTCAATTTTCTCCATATCCATATTTTAACCCATAAAACTCCACCCCATTATCTGGAGTGACTTGTCAAGCTACAGTCTCATTTTAAGGAGTGGGTACAGTGTTAGGATTAGCTCTGATTCCCATAACAGAAAAAAATACTAAGAGTTGCTTTAAAAAGGTAGAAGTTTATGTCTCCTATAAGAGAAGTCTGAAGGTGGGCAGTTCAGGTTGACTCTGTAAAGTCACCAGAGACCTAAACTTCCTCCAACCTGGTGTTCTTGTTCCAACCACCCTATTTAGCATGTTGCCTCATTGCCCATGAGGGTTGCTCAAGCTCCAGCCATTGTATCCACAGTCCATACAGGAGAAAGGGGGCAGGGGAAGAAAAATCACTCCTTCCTTTTGAGGAAGCTTCTGAGAAATACTACACAATACTTCTGCTTAACATCTGGCTGAAACTTAGTCTGGTCACTCCTCCTGAGGTAGGCTTTTTTTTAACTTGGTAACATTGCCATCCCCAAACAAAGATAAGTTTCTATTTTTTGGGAAAGAGAAGAATAGATGTTGGAGTAAGCTACCAGCAGTTTCTTCCCTAGGAGTTCAGATGTATTGAGAGGTGAGAAGGAGGGAGAAGAGAAGAGGAAGAGGGCATAGAAGAACATCATAGAAGGGTCTGTCACTGTTGACTTCCACAAAGGGGGATGTGCCTACTGCTGTGGGCCAGAGCTGGCTGGCAGGTGTAGCCACCTGCCCCCCGGAACACAGCAACCAGAGTATATTCTAGGTTGGGTGCGACGGGGGGGGTTCTCTGCTGCTGCAGAACCATTTTCCCAGAATTGCTCATCCAAGGGGGCCTCAGGAGCTGACCCAAAAGTCCTCTCACCAGAGAGATTCCAGGTACTGGGAACCCAGGCTAACCTCTTAAATTTCTTTATGGAGCTACTAGGGATAGTGATCCCTAAAATGGGCAGCCATGGGTCAGAATCTGGGGCTCCGACATCCAAAGTCAAAATTCTAGAGAATCCCCTCTCCGATTTTGGTGGCTGCAAAAGTGACATCCACATGCTACTGTCAAGTCTCGGGGCTGCAAGAGAGGCCTTGCAAGGCCTCCAGTACCACCTCATCCCACCGCACATCACCGTCCCCCACCCTTCCAACTCACACGCAAGACAGACAGGCTGCACCGAGATGTTCATTTGAAGGGATTGTTTTCTACTGGAATGCAGCTTTTCACAGACCTAAATGATCTGTTCCAATAGTCTTCAAACTTGCTGAAGAACAGTTGCTAATCTTATGAAGAATGACACGGACAACTAAGTGTCACCCGAGGGACAGATTGCTTGTTGTAAGTCCCTTCTCCTCACCCCAAAGGCATCCATAACCTCTCAGCAGCTTGGGCCTTGCAGAGCACCCAGAAATGGGCTTCTCTTGGCAAAAGGCAAGGGGTCCTTTAGAACTTTGATCCTAGGGGCTCCCAATTGACTTCTTCAACAAGAGTTTCCTTAGAAGGTCCTATAGCTTCACTTCCTTCACTCCCTCCCCCAAGTCTGTGAAATGGGACAGCAGGGCACTGTTCCAAATTACTGGGGGAAACTAAGACTCATAAAACATTTTTCCTGACACTGGGAAGGGCCCATTCTGGTGCCAGGCCAAGCTATGGAAACCTGTTGCCCGACCCTGCCCAACCAGTGAGCAAGAATTCCTCAAGCAGAACATAACTCCTGAACATTCTGTTTTTTGCCCTTAGGAAGAAACTGGTACATAACTGCATTCTCTTTTCCCCATTGCACACCCCTTTCTTTGCCAAAACCAAGAACTGGGTCACATTACCTAAGTCTATGTGGCTTTGGAGTGGCTTTGGAGGGTTCAGCATCAAGCCTCAGACTGTGGTCAGACGCACATGTTGGAGCACCGCCTGTGCCTTCCCAGGGCGACACAAAGGAAAGCCGCCGTGTTCCGAAGTTTGGCAAGTGGTTTTTCTGCACACTTCTAATCATCTTAACCCATGTGACCTATTTGCGTTTCTCTCCTAGAGAGGCCTTAAACTCTTTTGGGAGTACCTAAAACTAGCCCAGACTGGCACCCCACTAGGGTACGGGAAGGGGAAAGTTCCCAGAAATCCCTGCCACGGAAGTACCAAGGCAAAGCCCCTTCTTCTGTAGATGCAGTCTATTTGTTCTTTCAGCAAACAGTAAAGAAGCTGCTGCGTGCTGGGCTCTCTGGCAAAGGCTGCTGATCTCATGGAGTCTACATTCTTCAGGGGACGGGTAAGGGGGAGGTAGTAAAGAAATAAACAAGAACTGGGCGCCTGGGTGGCTCAGTGGGTTAAAGCCTCTGCCTTCGGCTCAGGTCATGATCTCAGGGTCCTGGGATCCAGGCCCGCGGCAGGCTCTCTGCTCAGCAGGGAGCCTGCTTCCTCCTCTCTCTCTGTCTGCCTCTCTGCCTACTTGTGATCGCTCTCTCTGTCAAATAAATAAATAAATAAATCATCTTTTTAAAAAAGAATTATTATAAACAAGAACTGGGCCACCTGGGTGGCCCAGTCAGTAAAGCAGCTGATTCTTGATCTCAGCTCAGGTCTTGATCTCAGGGGCATGAGTTCAAGCCCCATACTGGGCGTGGAGCCCACTTAAAAGAAAAACAAGACAAACCAAAAAAAAAAAAAAAAGAAGAAAGAAAGATAAAAACCAGAACAACATCAGATAGAGAGGAAGCTGAGACTGGGAGAGAGGAAGGAACTTGCCCAAGATCACACAGCCGGGGTCTTCTGACTCCCTGGCCTTCAGTTTTGCATCAAACATGCATCAGGTGCCGAGAACCTACCATGTGCCAGGCACAGAGCTAGGCACTGTAGATATAAGATGAAGAAGACAGACAGGGTTCCTGAATGGATAGAGCTTATAGTAGATGCAGGGAGACAAAACACAAAGAAACACAAAGAAAAAAACCACAGGCAGTTCTAGTTTCCAGTCTAGCATATAAGGAGCTTAGAGGGCACCATTCCATCAAATAACAAGTAACAAGCTTAGATCCATAAGAGAGAGGCAGGCAAACCTCTGTATCCACAGCTGGGGAGACAGACAAGGAGAGACAAAGAATCACAACCTAAAGCCAAAGCGCAGAGGCAGAAACCTCCTTGGGAACCAGGGCTGGGGTAGGAAGACCCCAACTCTAACTGAACCACTGCTGGTGGCTCAGTGTAGACAAGCTTTAGATTTCAAAAAAAACAAAAAAAAAAAAAAAAAAAAAAAAAACAAAACTAAGCTTCCACTTTAGGAAACTAGAAAAAGAAGAGCGAATTACATACAAAGTATGCAGAAGAAAATGAGCAATAAAAAAACAGCAGAAATTAATGACATTGAAAACAGGAAATCACAGAGATAATCAACAAAACCAAGAGCTGGTTCTTTGAAAAGATCATTAAAGGGGTGCCTGGGTGGCTCCAGTCAGTGAAGCGTCTGCCTTCGAGTCAGGTCATGATCTCAGGATCCTGGGATCGAGCCCCGTATCGGGCTCCCTGCTCAGCGGGGCAGTCTGCTTCTTCTTCTCCCTTTGCCCCCCTCCCCACTCATTCTCTCTCTTTCTCTCAAATAAATAAAAAGAAAAGATCATTAAAATCTCTAAGTTTCTAGCCAGGCTAAGAAAAAAAGAAGACATAAATTACTAATATCAGAAATGAAAGAGGAGCCACCCCTACAGATCCCATGGACATGACAAGGATATTATCAGGATATTCTGAGCAATTTTGTGACCAAAAATGTGATGACCTAGATAAATGGACAAATTCCTTAAAAGACAATCTTCCAAAATTCACACAGGATGAAATAGACAATCTTTTTTTAAGATTTTATTTATTTATTTGACAGAGAGAGAGAGATCACAAATAGGCAGAGAGGCAGGCAGAGAGAGAGGAGGAAGCAGGCTCCCTGCTGAGCAGAGAGCCCAATGTGGACTTGATCCCAGAACCCCGAGATCATGACCCGAGCTGAAGGCAGAGGTTTAACCCTCTGAGCCATCCAGGTGCCCTGAAATAGACAATCTGAATAGGCCTATAACTATTAAAGGAATTGAATCAATAATTAATAGCCTTCCAAAACCAGAAAGCACCAGGTCCAGATGGGCTCACTGGTGGATTCTATCAAACACTTAAAGAAGAAATAACTGATAAGCTGGACTTCATTAAAATTAAAAACTACTGAAAAAATTTAAGACTTCCATTCTATGAAAGACACTGTCAAGATACTGAGAAGCTATGCCACAAATTGGGAGAAAATATTTGCAAAAGACACATCTGATAAAGGATAGTTACCCAAAATATACAAAGCACTCTTAGAACTCAACAATAAGAAAATGAACAACCCGATTTTAAAGTGGGCAAAAGACCTGAACAGACAACATACAGATGGCAGGTAAGCATAGGAAAAAACGGTCAACATCATTTGTCATCAGGGAAGTGCAAGTGAAAACAACAATGAGGTCCTATTACATAGCTTTTAGAATGGCCAAAGTTGAAAACTCTCACAATAGCAAATGTTGGTGAGGATCTGAAGCTGCAGGAACGCTCATTCATTGCTGGTGGGAATATAAAATGGTACAGCCTCAGAAAACCGTGTGGCAGTTTTGTATAAAACTGAACATATACTTACCATATAATCCAGCAATCATGCTTTGTAGTATTCATGGTATTTCCCTGAATGAGATGAATCCTTATGTCCACATAAAAGTTTTGCACACAGATGTTTACAGCAGCTTTATTCATAACTGCCCAAACTTGGAAGCTACCAAGGTGTCCTTCGGTAGATGAGTGGATAAATAAACTGCGGTCCATCTAGACAATGGGAGATTCAGCACTAAAAGGGAAAGTGCTTGGAGCACCTGGGTGGCTCAGTCATTAAGCGTCTGCCTTCAGCTCAGGTCATGATCCCGAAGTTCTGGGATCAAGCTCCACATCAGGCTCCCTGCTCGGCGGGAAGCCTGCTTCTCCCTCTCTCACTCCCTCTGCTTGTGTTCCCTCTCTAGCTGTGTTTCTCTCTCTCAAATAAATAAATACAATCTTTTAAAAAAAATAAAAAATAAAAGGGAAAGTCCTGTTGAGCCACGAAAAGATGCGGAGAAATCTTCAATGCATGTTACTAAACAAAAGAAGCCAATCCGAAAAGGCTGCCTAACTGTATGATTCCACTTACATGACATTCTGGAAAAGACAAAACTATGGAGCCAGCAAAAGGATCAGCAGTTGCTAGGAGCTGAGGGGACAGAGGGACCAATCAGAGGAGTACCGCGGATTTTTAGGGTACTTAGGGTATAGAGAAACTATTCTCTATGGTACTAGGACAGCAGACACGTGTAATTATATATTTGTCAAAACCCATAAAACATACAATGGACTTTGAGTGATTATGATGTGTCAATGTAGATTCATTGACTGAAACAACTGTCGCACTGGCAGAGGAGGTCCCCAGGGGTAGAGGTTATATGAAGAGGGAAAGGGGATCTATGGGAGCCCTTTGTACTTTCAGCTCAATTTTGCGTGAGCCTAAAACTGCTCTAAAAAGAAAGTTGATTAATCAAAAAAAAAAAATAGAATGTTGGGGTGGGTGGCAGTTCCGTTAAAGATCCTCTGTTTGGGGCACCTGTGTGGCTCAGTTATTTAAGCAACTGCTTTCGGCCTTTTGGCTCAAGTCATAATCCTGGAGTCCCTTGATCAAGTCCTGCACCAGTGTCACAGCTCCACGGGGAGTCTGCTTCTTCCTCTGACCTTCTCCCCTCTCATGCTCTCTCTCACACTCTCTCTCTCTCATAAAAAATAAAAATAAAAAAAAAAAACAAAAAAAACGGCTCTCTGTTCCTTCCACCTATTTGGCAAATGGATCAGCTGAGACTCTGAGAGCGGAAGGTCCTTTCCTAAAGTCACAGAGCAAGCTTGGGGCCAGAGCTTGGGCCCAAATCAAATGTTTTGTTTCTCTGTCCAACATATCTCACGCAAGGGTCAGCACATTGTTTTTCTCAGTGAGACAATGACTCCCATGAGCTCTTCCGAAGCAGTTTACAGGCTCTATTGTCTGCAAAGGGACAAAATGTCTTAGCCCCAAGTCCTTTGCCCTTGGAGCACACGAGACGTCACACCCAGTCTTCCTTTCAGCCCCAGGTTCTGCTGAACCTTCAGGACCACGGATGACCTCAGAGTTGTGAACCAAGAAAAAAGCCTGGGGCCTTTCTCCCTGTCCTGTTCTCAGCCCTTGGGCTTTTGGCCAAAGTCCAGAACAGGAAAGAACAATTGGCAAACCCATTAATTAGGTCCTATTTATTCATGGCCCAGTCTCATACTCCATTTCAAGGGAAACATTTTACCTTGATTATTATCGTAGGCCCTCGTGCGTGTGTGCAACCGTCTTTACGTCCAAAGCGTGTACTATTTGCTGTTCACAGCAGGCCACCATGTCCCTGTCAGAACCATCCCCTCCAGATGCCTCGGACTGAAGCTCAGGACCCTGTTTGAGCTAAAATAGGCTTATGCCCGCTCTCTGCAAGTTTGCAAAGAGCCCCAGTTTATGCGTGGATAATTTGATTTTTGCTGCTTCCTTCACATTAAAAATGATTTCATGAGGGGCCCCTGGGTGGCTCAGTCAGTTAAGCCACTGCCTTCAGCTCAGGTCATGATCCCGGGATCCTGGGATCGAGTCCCACAGTGGTCTCCTTGCTCAGCGAGGAGCCAGCTTCTCCCACCGCCGCGCGCTCGCTCATGCGCTCTCTCTCTCTCTCTCTCTCTGACAAATAAAGCTTTAAAAAATGATTTCATGAGAAGTAAACCTTCAGACAGAAAGGTCTCCCTTTTCCTACTCAGCCCAAACCCATCACCTGGGTTTCCCTAGGTCATCTTGCCCCCGCCAACTCTCCCACTGGATAATTCCTTTCTCTTCTGGGTTTTCAGTCTTGAGTGTCTCCTAATCCTCTGTAACTCCAATGGGCTCACTTGCCTGTTTTCCTCCAACCCTTCACCCTGCCCTTCCTCAACTGCCCTCCCACCTTGCTCCTTCCTTTCAGAGTCCAAGGTCCTGGAAGAAGAGCACCCCCCCTCACTGACTGCACTTCCTCACCCGCCCCACACTCCCCTTAGGCCTTGCAGTTTGGCTCCCCACCCTGCCAACAACCATCTGCTCAAAGAGCAGAAGTCAATGGCCAGCCCAATGGCCACTTTGCAGCCCCAGGCCCTGCAGAGCACATTCCCTTGGCAAATGTCTTCTTCCCCTGGGCCTTGGTGGCCCCGGCTCTCCTAATTTTTCCACTTTTAAAAATTGTATTTAAAATCAATTAAGTAACATAGAGTGTATTATTAACTTCAGAGGTAGAGTTTAGTGATTCATCAGTTGCATGTAACACCCAGTGCTCATTCCATCAAGTGCCCTCCTTCATGCCCGTCACCCGGATACCCCATCCCTCCACCCACTTCCCCTCCAGTGACCCTCTGTTTGTTTCCTATGATTATGAGCCTCTTAGGGTTTGTCTTCTGTCTCTATTAACCCTCCTTTTAGCTACCTTTGTGGGGTCTTCCTCACCTACACTTTTCATGTCAGAGTTCCCTAGGACTCTGTCCTTGGACCCTTTCTCTCACCGTAGTACATACACTCCCCCTGTTGACCTCATCTTTTCCACCTCCATGTATATGGTCCCGCACCTGTGGTCCGGCCCGGACCTCTCCTCTGAGCCTCAAATCCATAGTGCCCCGCTGACAACTTACACTTGACACATCCAAGATAACTTACCACCTTTCCCCACAAATTCTGCCCCTTCCTCCTGTGTCCCCCATCTTGCAGGATGGCTCCATCAGACACCCAATCGCTTCGGCCGGAAATCTGGGAATTATCCTACACTCCTTTCTCTTTCTCCTTCACCCCCAACCCGCCAATTTGTCCCACCAGCTTACCTTCAAAATAATTTGGAGAAGCACCACTCCTTTCCACCTCTCGTACTACTGGATTCCCTGCTTCCTCTCTCTCCCCTTCAGTCCATCCCCCACACTGTAGCCAGAGGGACTGATGCAGCATCAACTGGCCCAGATCATTCCTCGGCTCAAAATATTCCAGTGGCTTCTTGTCACTTGGAATAAAATTCAAACTGTCTACCATTGCATAAAAGAAAATCCGTGTTCTTGTTTCTGCCTGTCCTACCCAGCCTTCTCTCTCAGTTGTCACCCCTCCCAACCCCACACAGTTTACACCTTATTATTTTTTAAAAATATTTATTTGTCAGAGAGAGAAAGCACAAGTGGGGGAGTGGCAGAAAGAGGAGGAAGCAGGCACCCAACTGAGCAGGGAGCCCAATGTGGGGTTTGATCCCAGGACCCTGAGAACATGACCTGAGCCTAAGGCAGATGTTTTAACTGACTGAGCCACCCAGGTGTCCCACACTTTACCAGGCTGTCTCCCCTTTCTGGATCTTTGATCCTTTGCTCAGGCCCGGCCCCTCTACCTGGAATAATCTCCCAGCCAAACTGGTGACCACATACTCATTCTTTCAAGACAGCAATAGACCTTTCTTGCTACTCCAGGTGGAATCTACCATTCCTTGTGTCCTCTACGCTGCTCCCACCCACTCTCATAGGTCACAAATTCTATTAGTTTCCAGTTTATTCTTCTTGTGTGTCTTTCTGTGCATGTGAACAGGTGCCTCTGTATTTTCTTACTTTCCCTTTTTCTTGCACAGAAGGAAGCCTACTACAGATACGTTGTTTTTCTCTCTCTTTTTTTTTAAGATTTTATTTATTTATTTGACAGAGAGAGAGATCACAAGTAGGCAGAGAGGCCGTTGGAAACAGGCTCCCTGCTGAGCAGAGAGCCTGACGCGGGCCTCGATCCCAGGACCCTGAGATCATGACCTAAGCCGAAAGCAGAGGCTTAACCCACTGAGCCACCCAGGCGCCCGATACGTTGTTTTTCATTTTGCTTTTTTCCACGCTCTCCTTCCAACATTTCCTAGAAATCACTCCCTATCAGGTCATACAGAGCATCCTGATTCTTTTTTACAGAGACTCCATTCTGTGACTGCACCAAAATCTACCCAACCACTCCATTATGTATGAACCCTTGGGTACATTCTAAATATTTTGCAATTATGAACAATGTTGTAATAAATAACCTCACGCATAAGCATGTCCATATTGTTGGAGGTGTATTGTCACGATAGGTCCCTAAAAATGGGATTGATGAGTCGAAAGGTAAATGGATATATAATTTTGTGAGATATGATCGAACTCCCCTCCAAATGTGTCAATTTCCTTGTCCACCCGCAACATGTGAGAGTCACCCTGGGCATTTTTGGAAGAGCTTTCTCAGGACATGAGCTCCATTTCCCAGCTGACTTGTCTTTGTGACTGACCCATCCTGATGGGCATGAAGGCATCTCAGCCACTCAGCACACAGCCATTCCCCTTGGGAATTCCCATCCTGGGTGGCTCAAGGGACAAACCCAAGCCTCACATTGCTGGAAACACTCTTTCTTGGTCTTCTGCCTCTCATGGGCTTTGTAGAGGAGAAACAAGCCACATATTATCCTGACTTCAAGTGCACAAAGCAACAGGCCCATCAGAAGGTTCGGAATCAGGTGTTAATTAGCTGGAGGAACACAAGAGGAAGTACAAGGTAGTTTAGTACTTTTCCAGGCTCAACAAGTACCAGTTTGGTTCCTTTAAAGAGCCCTAGTGAGGACCAGCATTCATCCTGTAAATAAATACACCACACTATTGAGAAAAAATAATAATATAAGTAATTTACTGTGCTTCAAGGATCACAAAGTGCTTTCTTAAACACACACACACACACACACACATTATCTCATTTGATCCCTCCAGTAGAAGCATCCACGCTAGAACAATTGCTTGCTTCCTTGGCCACTCTTTGATGTACGTTAAGTGGTTCGTGGACTTTAACTGTGATTTATCCATCCAGACTTCAAAGGGTTAATGAGAGCTGAACTCTGAACAACCTGAACTTATTAAAGGCATAGAGTTGGAGGAAGCCTGGGAGCAGGAAGTGGTCAGGAAGCCGAGTCAGCCCCAGGCTCGAATTTCCCTGACCCAGAGCCTCCGATGAATTATGGCGGAAAACCCCCAACTTCACTAGATCCTCTCCCTTTAATTTAGGCATTTAATAAGCAGATCACATCGTTCTTCCAGAAATGAGAAAGGTTAATAATTTCCTTGGATGGAGAGTTCCAAGCAGCCCTGGCGGCTTTGTGTGGACCTTCAAAAGAACTTCTGCAGACAGAATCTGTGAAACTTTTTATACCGGTCTATTAAATTTTCACTAGGCTCCCCTGCTCTCATTAATATCATTAGCGTATAGGCCCATGAACCTGTCCAGTCTTTGTCAGACATCCCAGAACCCAAGGGAGGGGTCGACACCATAAAGCAGGTGATGCCCTCATGAGGCTTTTCTCTTGCCAACTTTCCCAACTGGCAGTGCCCTGTTGCTCCTCCGGGTGCCCAGGACTCCCCACCGTGGCACCATAGCTGGGAATGAAGCCAAAAAGACCTTCTCTCGATGCCTCAGCTCTGCTTCTAACCAAGACGTCACATAAAATAGGGAGACAAAATCATTTTCACTCTCAGGCACCCCATTCCTAGCTTGCCAGGACTTCAAGGGAAATTCAGACAGTGCAGAGCCAGGGAAGTTGCTGCTTAAGGAAGCAGTTAAGAGTGTAGGGTGTGGGGGGAGACAGACCTGAATTTTGCTCCTGGCTGTGTGTTCTTGGGTAAGTCACGTAAGCTCTCTGAGCATCATTTTCCTTACCTATAAAGTATATCTACCTCACAGGAATTGCTGTTGGGATTAAACGAGATGAGAAATGTGAAATTCTTCGCCGTGTATCTGGTGCACAACAGCTGTTAGACCCTGACATGTCACATCTAGAAGTGCTTTTACTTTTTCCTTTTTTAAGTTTTTTTAAAGCTTTTATTTTTTTTATTTGACACAGAGAAAGCACACAGGCACAATCAGGGGGAACAGCAGGCAGAGGGAGAAGCATCCCCCTCCAAGCAGGGAGTACAATGTGGGGCTCGATCCCAGGACCCTGCGAACAGGACCTGAGCCAAAGGCAGACACTTAACCGATTGAGCCATCCAGGCACCCCTATAAGTGCTTTTAAAGAGCATTTGCTCAGACCCCTCATTTTCTAGATGGGGGAATGGACCCAGAGGGAGGTTATCCAACTCGTTAAATGAAAGAACCAAGATCAGAAAAGTTTTCCCGAACCTCTTCAATCTACTTGGCGCTTCTCTTGCCCTAAGAAGGGCATGCCCAAAGCAGATAGGGAAGCGGTGAAGGGAGGCCAGACCTACTGGGGTCCAAGTGGAAGGGACGGCAAAAGCCATTTGGGCTGGTGCCCTGTTGAGTAGACACCAAAGCCGACTAGCAAGTGAGGACTTGGGAGATTCTTCCAGCCTAGGATTATTTTCATGATTATCTCCACTCAAGGTTATTTCAACAAAGACTTGCTTGACCATCCCTTTGGTGTCATTTCTCCCCGACTGGTCTTCAACAACGTCCTCCCCCCAAAGGCAAACGTTTCGCTTCGGTCAGCTGTGAGGAAGGCGCCTCTCCCCAAGGCTTTTCAGCCCGAGTGTGGGGCAAGGGAGGGAAGGAACTTCTCTCCCCAACGCACTTTGCAGGTGGGTGGGAAGTTCTGTGGCTTTCACCCGGATGGGAGGCGCGGAGGGGCGGGGGAGCAAGGGTGCTGTGGCTCTGGTGATTGGCCATCCACGAAAGTGGTGTGTCAAAGAGCAGCCAATTCCACGTGAGCTCCGGTGGCAGGCCCCGCCCCCAGACCTCACGTGGCCCCGCATGAGGTTGCTACTTGTCTCCTCTGAGACCTAGAGGCACTGGGAGTTCTGCCCAGCTCAGCACTTAGTTATACCGTGGAAGCTGGGAGGAACTGGCCAGTAAGTGCTTAGCTCCTGGCTGAGCCAAGGATAGACTAAACAGGGCTGGGACGTGCAATCGAACGCTCCACCCACCCCCAGGCCTTGGAGCTACAGAGCCCGGCAGTAATGGGTCCTGGGGTGGGCGCTTCATTTCCTTCCCACTCTGAGCCTCTGCATCGGTTTCCAGAACCCCAGATGTGCCACGAGGCATCAGTAAATGCATCCAACCCGAATCCTCTTAGCCTTCCCTCCTTGGTTTTCTGTTAACCTCCCTCTTGTGGGGAAATGGGACCAGGAAGCAAGGTGACCTTGGGAAAGTCATCCCCCTTCTCTGGGCCTCGTCTTCCTAATCCGGAAAATGTGTGGGCTGAGCGTTTACACGCAAGTCTCCATAGTTGCCACCCGAGGCCAGCTCACCATCCTAATTTCCTGATGTGTCTCTCTGCTTCCATTCATGGCCCCCTTCAATCCATTACCAAGTAGCAACTAGGGGACCCTAAAACACATATCAGATTTCATTGGCTTGAAACCCTCCCATCCCACTTTAAATAAAGTGCAGACCTCTTACTGTGATGCTAAAGCCCAGCACCTAGCTGCCTGGTCTCAGCTCCTGCCTTTTCCAGCCCTCACTCCCTCTGTTCTAGCCACACCAGCTTTCCTGCATGTCCCAGAAACATGGCAAGCTTGTATCTGCCTCAGATCTGACCCCCCTGCCTGAGAAGCTTTCCCCCAGCCTGCTTAAGTCCTGGTTCTGCCTGCAGTCCTGGCTCAAGGTCACTTCCTTGGTTATAAACCCCTCCTCGAACCGAGTTCCCCCATCCATTCCTGCCAGGCTAATTCAAGTTCTGTTGCTATATACACTTTCACTGGACACTGTTCTTTTCTTTCATAGCATTTCTCAGAACTATAATGATTTAATGTCTGCCTTCGCCACTAAACCGTAAGCTCTGTGTGGGCAGGAGCCTTGTCTATCCTGTTGACCATTTTCTTTTGGGGAACTTGGAAGAGCTCATTAAAAATTGTTGGGTGAGGGGCACCTGGGTGGCTCAGTTGGTTAAGCGACTGCCTTCGGCTCAGGTCATGATCCCGGAGACCCGGGTTCAAGCCCCACATCGGGCTCCCTGCTCGGCGGGAAGCCTGCTTCTCCCTGTCTCACTCCCCCTGCTTGTGTTCACTCTCTTGCTCTGTTTCTCTCTGTCAAATAAATAAATAAAATCTTAAAAAAAATTGTTGGGTGAGGGCACCTAGATGGCTCGGTTGGTCATGCATCTGCCTTTAGCTCAGGTCATGATCCCAGGGTTCTGGGACCGAGTCCCACGTCAGGTTCCCTGCTCAGCAGGGACTCTGCTTCTCCCTCTCCTCTGCCCCTCTTCCCAGATCATGCGTGTGTGTGCTCTCTCTCTCTCTCTCAAAAAAAAATAATAAAAGTCTTATTTATTTAATTTTTTACACTGGTTGTTTGAGGGGCACCTGGGTGGCTCAGTCGGTTTGGCATCAGGCTCTTGATCTCAGCTCAGTTTTGATCTCAGGTTCATTGAATTCAGGCCCCACATTGGGCTCCATGCTGGGCGTGGAGCCTACTTAAAAAAATTGGTTGGTTGAAAAATGAATGAATGAATGAATGAATGAATGAATGAATGAATGAATGAAGGTCCCTGCCATCTCCGCAGCTCTTTAGCCCCATTACTGTGTTCCCACCCTCTGTGGGGCTCTAAGGTAGTGGTGTTGACCTACGGACCTCACTGTTAGGCAAGCCAGGAGGGCAAATCTGTCTCTAGAAGATTCGGGATGTGGTCACTTGTGAAGCCAAATGCAAGACTTTCCTTTATGTTATTCATGTCTCTTGTCCCCTTCATTAGTGATTCAGTACTCCAAGTAGCTACTGGGCACCTACTGTATACCAGGCTCTATCCTAGATACTGCTGGTCAAGGCATTCATCTGCCCAGATCTGGGCTCTTCAAGGGCTCGCATGTAAACAAACGATTATCCTGCACGTCATGACGCCCGTGCCGAGCGCCTGGGAAGACAGAGGAAAGAGCAATTGAGCACTGATTGTCCTTTGGAAATTTAGTGAAGGGAAAGGGGTGGGTGAGCAGATTGTGCAAGAGGGTAATCCGATTAGTGATGGTGCTGGAGTGCCTTCCCTGATGGAAGGATGAATATCAGGAAAGGCCCGCTCACATCACGGGGAACACTTGAGGGAGGGCTCTCTGTCCATTAAATGGCCACCGGAGGGGGTGGGGGGCTGCGTGCCAGGGTGGCAGGCTCACAAGCACCCCTAATCCACTTACCACCACAATAGCTCTCACATTCTCAGGTCTCTGAACCTCCCGTGTACTGCTGAAACAGGTGGAACCTCCTTTCTCCTACACAGCTCTGTAGATTCAGGCTGAGTGGGTCAGGTATGGGGTCTGGCCACCAGCATGTTTAATAAACAACCACCACCACCATGTCGTTCTGAGGCAGGTGTCCAATGGACTGACAGGTGGCTGATGTAAATGGGAACGTGGATAGAAGGGACCCACAAGGGCATCCCGAGGACTCTGGGTGTGTCACTGGCTGGGGGAAAAGAGGGAGTGGCAGAGCCTAAGTAAAGGTGGGGTTCCCCGTGTGAGGGAGGAGTCCTAGGCCCTTGACAAGAGTCCTCAGGGCCTTGGTGGCCATCCGTTCCCAAGTGTTCTCCTCCCCATGCCAGACCAGAGGTCCCTTGTGTGCCCAGATGATTTCTGGGCCAGAGAGAAGAAACCAGAAAGGTATTTTCCTACAGGTGCATCCGGAAACAGCAGAATCCCTAGGTTGCTCCATGCCTCCAAACAGTCCGTGCTGGAAATAAACACCCTGGGGGCCAGCGGGCTAGCCTATGGGTGAGCGGGAGCCCCAGAAGGAGAGGGGATGACACAAAAGAGCACGTCGATTCCTTATTCCCCAAACACGCACTGAGGGTCAGGCACCATACTAAGCGTAGTGAGGCTTGCTGGTGCCACCATCTGCCCGGCTGTCAAAGCCAGAAGCCAGAGTGTCAATCCTAGACTCTTCCCTCTATCTTATTTATCCCCTCCAGGCAATCTGTTTCCCCTAACCTCACTGATTGGACCTCCTGCCCATCTGTTGACTCCAGCCCTCTTCGCCCCTGCCTCTCCTCCAGATGCCTTAACGCCAGAGCTCAATCCAGTTTCCCACACGGTGGCCAGACTGATGACAGCCTCTTATTTTTAAACAGCTTTATCATGGTCTAGTTTGTGTAACACAAAACTCACCTATTTTAAGGGTACAATTCAAAGATTTTTGAATATTCACAGAGTTGTGTAACCCTTACCACAATCCAATTTTAGAACCTCTCCATCACCCTGAAAAGGTCCCTCGTGCCCATTAGCAATCACTTCCTGTTCCCACTCCCAGCCTCTGACAACCACTAATCTACTTTCTGTCTCTATGGATTTGTCTTTTCTGGGCATTTCATAGAAATGGAATCATGCAATGTGTGGGCTCTCACGTTTGGCTTTGATGGCCTCTCTCAACGCAGGGGTCTGCTCAGTTAAAACCCTTGAATGCGACAGTGAGTGGCTGATGGATGTGTTAACTAACCCTACTCTGATCCTCATTTCACAATATATATGTGTATCAAATTATCACACCAGACACCTTCAACGCACAGAACATTGTATGTCAGGGTTCTCTGTCGAACTTTCTTGAATGGCTCCCCGTCGGTCATCTACCACCCAAACATCTCCTGTGACTGTTCAAGGTTCTTCTTGACGGACCCTGCTTTGGAACTTCCTATGGATCCTGAAGACACACCATGGTCTTTCTTGTCTCCACCCCTGCGTACCTGTGGTTCCCCTGCCAGGAATGCCCTCTGCCTCCCCCGAAGGAGGAATGACCCCAGCCATGATGTACCCAACATCCCAGTTCCCAAATTCTTTTTCTAAAGATTGTATTTATTTATTTATTTGAGAGAGAGAGAGCACACGCCAGGGGAAGGGGCTGAGGGAGAGGGAGAAGCCAACTCCCCATTGAGCAGGAAGCCTAATGTGGGGCTCAATCCCAGGGCCCCTGGATCATGACCTGAGTGGAAGGTAGACACTTAACTGACTGAGCCACCTAGGCGCCCCCCTCCCATTTTCCAAATTGTGCTCATCCCTTCCACCTCTGTAAGCACATTGCAACCTGTATGTGCTTTATTCATTGCACAACTCACATTGCAGTGTAAGTACCCTTACAGACTGGAACTCCCTAGCTAGACTATGGGTTCCATGTGGGCACTGGAAACAGATATCCTTACCTTAGAAGCAGATCCTGGTTCAGAATGGGCGCTCAATAAATATGTGTTCAACCAAACAGAACTACGCGAGGTGTGGACCCAAAACTGCCCTTTAGGAGCTCCTGGTCTGGTGAAAAAGTAAATGAACCACTGATTGGCTAACCTACATTTACTGAGGCCCCACAACCCAGTGGTGGGAGGCAGGAGGGAATGAAAAGGATGAGGCATCCTGCCCCGTGAGGCAGTCGAGAAGACATGCTCTCCACAGGTCACCAGGTCGTCCTACGAAACATGTTAGGTGGCGGGACGCTGGGACGTGTCATGCGCCCAGAAGACAGGGGAGTGACTGTCATAGGGACACCAAGAGAAAGCGTCATGGAGGAAATTGAGGGTGGGCAAGGACTGCAACAGAGATAGAAAATGTAAATCACATTACTGTTTTGCTTTGTTTTCTAAGTAGGCTCTTCACGCTCAGTTCATGGCCCTGCGATCAAAACCTGAGCTGAGATCAAGAATCAGACGCTAAACCGACTGAGGCACCCAGGGACCCCTGGGAATGGCATTATTGGATGGCAAGGAGAGAATGGCTGGCAACATCTTGGGGCAGAGGCATGGGTGGTTTGGAAGAGGGAGGGTGGGGGGGGCACAAAGGACTCAGTTCGGATGCTGGTGACTCCTTCCAGGAGATGGTAAGGACCTGAAGTACAGCAATTATCAGGAAGAATGGCTGCATAGCTGGAGTAGGGTTTTCAGATTTAGCAAACAAAAATTCAGGGCACGGTGCAAGAGACATAATTAAACTAAAATATTACTGCTGGATATCAGAAGTTTGCATTTAGCTGGGCATCCCGGGATTTTCCCTACTATCCGTACGCTGGTGGAGAGCAAGTTCGAGCCAAACCATAAAGGCCTTGAATGCCATGCCAGAATGTTTCACCTCTGCCCTGAGAGTAATGAGGAGCCACTAAAGGGGTTTAACTTGAGGACTGACATAATCACCTAGGCCTTTTAGACACATGGCTCAGGCTGTGGCAAGGAAAGTGGATGGTGGGGGGGCAGCTAGAGGCTGTGACAGCAATTCAGGGGACAGAGGATCAAGGCCTGAGTCAGGGCAGAGGCGGCGAGCAGAGAGAAGAGGGTAGAGTCAGGGAGCAACCCAGCTCCAATCATATGATGCTACATTAATTCTAAGTACACGCTGAGGGGTAAGGCATGGGGGTTGCGACCAAAATGTCCAGGGCCAGTGGAGAAGCAACCTCCAAGTTGGGGGCAGGGCAGAGCATCCTGTGATCTCTCCCACTGCCTCCTGCCACCCAAGGTAAGAAAGGGAGGCATGCACTGGTGAAGCTTAGTTGGAGAAGCTTGAGCAGCTGCCATGGGAGAAACCCCTCCCAGTCTCTCCCTGGCTGGTCAGTCCTGTACACTTCCCTTTCCCCTTGGGCTCTGGCACCAGTCCACAGCACATAGTGTTCTCCCAAACAGATGCATGCATTCTGCTCTGGGTGATTCACTGTCCCTGGCTAGAAGGGCCTGCCTGCTGGGGCAGGGATCAGGCAACCCCTAAGAACATTCCAAAGGGTCCCCTGTGCAAACCCTCACAGAAAGGTTCACACCGGGGCCAACAACAGGTGTCTAAACAGTGTTGCCTTGGGGCGACTTTTGGCACAGCGGATGAAAGATATGCCCCACCTCAGCTCTCCTGGCCACGAACATCTAAAACACTCTCCTAGCTCAAGCCTAGCACTCCTTGGGGATTCAAGAGCCAAGAAGGCAGAGCCTGCTTCTGTGTGCTGATTCGTTTCCCTCTAGCCCAGGCACTTGGGCCAATACCAAGTCCCACCTCTATCCCATGAGCCTCATGGCTGCACGTGGATGTGCACATGGCTCAGGCGGGGACCAGAGACTGATAGCAGGGAAGGGCTTTTCTCCACAGGCTGCAAAGTTGCACACAGAGGATGGGGTGAGAATTTTCCCACAATCCTGGCTCTCTTTCTCAGGCTTTGTGGGATGCAGTGGTCCCTCTGGGTGGAGTTCCCAGAACTTTCCTTGGTAACCTCTGAGACCTTCATGCTATCAGTGGGGAGGCTGCCTAGCTAAGGGCAGTGGCTCTAAACTCTGATGGAGCTGAGTTCTCGGCCTCACTCCCTCCTACTAGCTGTGGACCTTGGACAAGTGACTTAACGTTCTCTGCACCTAAATTTCCACTCCCAGTGTGTAAAATGGTGGTTATTAGGGCACTTGAGAGGGCTAAATGACATTATCCATGGAATGCATTTAACCTTGTGTCTGGTGCTTAGAAACCATTCAATACGTGTTCACTTGTATAATTAAGCCCCTTTGATTATATGCCCTCTCATAGTTCTTGCTGGCCCCTCATTAGATTCTCTTCCCCAAGGTCAAAGCTCAGGACTCACCCCTTCAGGCCACCATTGCCTGGTGACAACCCACCCCCCACTGCCACCAAAGATCCTTCTCTGAGGAACTCAGTCCTTCCTCTGCAGATGGTGATTCTCCCAGGGTCTCTCATCCTAATTCAGAGCCACTTGTCTTCTATACCTCTAGCCTTTTATGTCCTGTGTCATTGTTGGAGAAGGAGCCAGACAGAGCCAGAGGGCAAAGGGCAGGGGCGGAGGGCAGGCTGGCTAGGGCTGGTGGGGCAGAGGAGATGCTGAGAATCTGTTCTGTCAGCGCTTTTTTCTTGTGGAGAGGCAGGCACAGCCAAGGGACTGAGCTTTCTGAGAATGTCCAACTCTGCTCCTGTCCAAAGCTGGCCTGTCCTGGGCCCACAGCCACACCCCACCCGTAGCACCTTCTCTGATGTCTTGGGTGGAAGGCAGGCACAAGAGGCTCAAAGAGCTCAAAAGATCACCTCCTACCTGGTTCTTGCCTGCGGCCCTTCATCCCAGCACAGCGCTGTCATCCTCCATCGCTCTCTTGCAAGCACCGCTGTGCCTGGATTCACACCATACACAGAAAAGGCAAAGGGACCAAGCTAGTCTTGAAAGGAGAAAGGGTCCAGGAGAGAGCCGAGCAGCGACGCATTTGTTTGTTCTTCAAACTACAAGAGGCCCCGAAGGGCTCTTAGGCGCTCCAGAGCCTCCAAGGAATTATAAAGAGCGAGTGTGAAAGTGTCCCTAGTGCTAGATCAATTAGGAGAGCCTCAGCAATCAATCAGGGAAGCCTTTCTTTAACACAAGCTTTCCCCCAGCTTTTCCTGCACCTTCTAGGTTGCACAAAGGCATCCCTGGATTTGGATCTCATTAAACCCTCTCTAATCTCTAGGGGGAAAAAGACAAGCAAGCCCCTGAGGGAGGAAAAAAAAAAAAAGGACACGAATAGCCACGTTCAAACCAACTGCAGAGAGCAAGTAAGTGGAGGGGGGAGGAAATAGAGATGTTACGCTTAAAACATCTGGGAAGTGGTATCAGTCCTATAAAAGCAAGGCTGGCTGGGGGGCGGGGGGCTTTCCATTGGCCTTGCCCAGCTGTCTTCCTTCCACTCAGAACGAAATGTTCTGTCTTTCTGTGGTTATAACCTCTTTTCACTTGGAATGACTTGCCCACGTCTGGACCTTGTTCAGTGCTGCCGCTCCGCGAGGCTTGCACGCCAGCGCGGATTACCCAGGGAGCCCCGGGGGAAGGGCTCCGCCCTGTGCCCGCCCCCGCTCCTAGTTCCTCCGCCCACTGAGGAGAGGTGGGCCGGCCGCCGTGGGTCTCTCCGGCAGCTCTCCCGCGGCTTTCCAGCCCGCTGCGGCCAGCGGTGCGCGCCTCTGCTCACCCTCCCCTGCGAGAGCACATGTCTTCCCACGCGCTGCCGCCGAGGGAAGCGGGGAGCGGACGGGCATGTGGGCTGCCATGCGGCTTCCAGACAAGGGCGTGGCGGGGAGGCCGGCCCGGGCGGCGTCGGCCGGGCAGCCCTTCGGGCTCCCGGGGAGTCCCGGCTTGCTTACCAGAGGCCCCTGGGAGGATCGGAGTTCTTTAGATTTTACAAAAGCCTCCGACAAATGCCCTCACCCTAGCTCGCCCCGGGAAACAGAACCACAGCCACCGGCCTGGGTTCTGGAGCGGGGGGCGGGGGGAGGAAAAGTTGGGCTGTCGAAACCGAGAACTCTGGTGGGATTAAGGCGGGGGGGGGGGGGGCGGGGGTGA
>PITA01015917.1:0-48343 GCA_004023965.1 Spilogale gracilis
ATGCAGCTTGTCACATACCTCTTGCTAGCCCAAATTAGGACATATATCCCCCTGTAGAGACGATTGGTGAAAGTATGTGATTTGTCGTAAACTGATTGGCTGCCTGCCTGCAGACCCTGCTGTGGTGTTTTAAACTAATTGGCTGTCGATGCGCGGGCTTTGCTGTAACGGACAATGTAGTTCTATATAAGGTCACCCCTGGGAAAGCTTGGGGCTCTCAGCCGCTGACTGGTTTGGGGTCAGGCTGTGGGCCCGAGCATGCTCGAATAAACCCTTTGCATCTTGCATGAGATCGTCTCTTGGTGTCCTCCATTCAGCGCAAGCTCCTCGTCCCTTTTCAGTATCTGCATTACAGAGTTGCTGAAAGGATTAAATGAGATAATGTGTGTGCATAGGTTAACAAAATTCCTGGTTCAGAGTTTGTGTTTATTATTGTTATAGATATGTGGCCTGAAATTGTTGGTATGTCTGTGATAACATTTTAATTATCGACATCCTTATAAACTAAAAGATCTCAACTGGAGAAAAATTTGCTTGGTTAGTCATATTTGAATTTGGAGTAAATATTATGTAAGATAGTTTTGCTGATTCACTATTGTCCTAGATGACTTAAGCATTTTCATCAGAGATTATGTTTATTCTACAGCTATAATAAGAAACTAATGGTGGCTTAATTTGTAATTACATATGATTTGTTAGGAGTATTTTATTTTTAGTCAAACCTTTCTGAACGTCACACTTGCTTTTAGTGCTTATGCATAGGATAAAAAAGTAGTTAAGACTTAAAATCTGATCAGCTGCTTGAAAGTCAGTTTAATTTCCACCCTACTTTTTTCTCCCAACATTTTTCTTTTGAAAGTTTCAAACCTAGGGCGCCTCAGTGGCTCAGTCAATTAAACGTCTACCTTCAGCATAGGTCATGATCCCTGTGTCCTAGGCTCAAGTTCCCTGCCCGGCTCCCTGCTCAGTGGGTAGCCTGCTTCTCCTTCTGCCCCTCCCCCGAACTTGTGTGCTCACTCTTTCTCTCTCAAAAAAAAAGAAAAAAATGAAAAAAAAAAGTTTCAAACCTATTAAAAAACTGAAAGAATAGTACTACAAATACCTGTATATATTTTACTTAGATTCAATAGTTGTTAACATTATACCTCATTTACTTTCTCTCTAAATATACACATGGCATGCTTTCTATTTTTTTTGCTGAACCATTGGAAACTAAGGTGGAGTCATCCTGACACTTCACTCCTAAGTTCTTTGTCATATATCTCCTATGAACCAGGACATTCATCTATATAGCTATAATGCTATGTGCACACCCAAGTAATTTAATTATGATTGATAATACTATCTAATGTATAGGCCATATTAAAAAATAGGAATTTACCCAGATGTTTATCAGTAATGTCCTTTATAGCTTTAAAAACATACTTAAAAATTACTTACAATTTGGGCACCTAGGTGGCTCAGTCGGTTAACCATCTGACTCTTGATCTGCTCAGGTCACGATCTCAGGGTCCTGGGATTGAGCCCTGCATTGGACTCTGTGCTCAGTGTGGGGTCTGCTTGTCCCTCTCCTTCTGCTCCCCCCCCATACCCTGCTTGCACTCTCTCTCTTAAATCAATCAATCAATCAGTCTTAAAAAAAAAAATACTTCCAATCAGAGATTATGAATTTTCTTAGTTGTTATGTCTGTTTTCTGTTATCTAGAGCAATTCCCATCTTTTCTTTTTCCTCCTTCTTTTTGTTTGTTTGTTTTGGTTTGGTTTTTGGTCTTCAAGGCTGACAATTTTGAAGAGTCCAGGCCATTTTGTTTTTTAGAATGCCTCGCAAAATGAATTTGTCTGATTGTTTCCCCACAATTTCAGGTTAAATTTTTTTTTTCATGACTGTTACATGCGAGATATTGTAAACTTTCCATTTTACCACTTTGGGAAGAATATAATGGCAGTTTGTGGGGCGCCTGGGTGGCTCAGTGGTTAAGCCTCTGCCTTCGGCTCAGGTCATGGTCCCGGAGTCCCTGGATCAAGCCCCACATCGGGCTGCCTGCTCAGCGGGAGGCCTGCTTCTCCCTCTCTCGCTCCTGCTTCTTGTGTTCCCTCTCTGGCTGTGTTTCTCTCTGTCAAATAAATAAAATCTTTAAAAAAAAATGGCAGTTTGTCCCACTATTGGTAATGTTAAGATCAGTCACTTAGGTTAGTCAGATTTCTACATCCTACTGTTATCTTTTCCCTTTTGAACTTTGAACTTAATAGTTTATCTGTGGGGGTAATATTTCCAACAATTTTGCTTTCTGTCCTTGGTGACAGTAGCCATAGGTCATTCTTACTTGAATTAGTCATTGGTTGCTAGATAGTGGTTTTCCAGTTCTCTCAATCCTACATGTTTGCTGGCTATCTTCTCTGAGGAAGAGCTATTCCTCCTTTCTTCTTTTATTTTACTGTCACTATGTACCCAAGTAGTCTTTAAAAAAAAAAAAACCAACAACTTTATTGGTTGTAAATCTGTTACCATTCTTCTTTTTAAAAAAGATATATTTATTTACTTATTTGACACAGAGAGAAAGCACAAGCAGGGGGAGCAGCAGGGGGAATGGCAGAGAGAGGGAGGAGCAGGCTCCCCGCAGAACAAGGAACCTGATGCAGGGCTCAATCCCAGGACCCTGGGATCACGACCCAAGCTGAAGGCAGATGCTTAACTGACTGAGCTACCGAGGCATCCCTTCTTCTTTTTCTTTTCTTTTTCTTTTCTTTTCTTTTCTTTTTTTTGAAGTAGGCTACACACCCACTATGGGGCTTAAACTCATGACCCTGAGATTAAGAGTTTCATGCTCTACTGACTGAGCCAGCCAGGTGCCCCACCATTATACTTTTTGATGATTAAATTATCTCAATTTTCATTAGTCAAATTCAAGCCAGTTTCTTTGGCCTTTGCATACATTCACATTGGTATTTGGGCACATTCCTATTTTTTTGTACAATAAGAAGTTCCAGGGTCACTTTGTATATTCCCTGCTTGAGACCTGGATTAGTCATTTTACCATGGATTCCTGGTTCAATTTAGTGGGAAATGGTACTCAGAAACCAAGATTTGGGCATTGAATATACTTATTGCTACTGGAGTGGCATTGCTTTTAGGTCCTTTAAATGGATACATACACACACACACACACACACACACACACACACACACACACACTTATAAGATACCTTAATTCAAATTCAGGACACAGAATTCATCTTCACCTCTGGCAGTTCATATTTGTATCTCCCTTTTCTTACAGGGAGAATTCTGATTCAAAACCATATCAGTATATTTACTCATCTAATCTCTCCTGTAAAATACTTAAGATAGTTTTGCTATTACTATACTGGTACTCTCTCTAACAGCAGATTCACCAGTTAAAGATTTCTTTGCCATTTTACATGGACTATATCCTGCTAAAGACCTATAGTCAAATTATGTGTTCAGAGTTATTTGTTTTATACTTTTTCTGTTATTATGTTATCAGCTTAAAATATAAAGTTCCTACTAAACTACATTTTAATACCTCTGTAAAATAAGTTATCTCGTAAAATGACTAAAGTAGCCATAATAATTTAAACCTTTATCATAATATGTATGTTGTTATAGGGAACTCTAGAACAGTTAAAAACATATGCATTTTTTTATCTTTGTAAAGCTTTAAACCCTTAGCTCTATTTTCAAATTGATATACTATTGTTTAAAATTAGAAATGACAAAATGACATCAAACAATTCCATTTGTAAGCCAAAACAATCGTGTTTGTGAACGTTTTAAACAATGTTCTTTTGGCTGATGATACAATTCAAGCATTAATCTTTAACAATAGACATAATTGTTGAGGGTACTTTAACTCCTTCCTAAGAATATGGCTAGTGTTATCCTTATGTACACCCAGAATAGTAAGATTTATATTATTTGTGTGTCCTTGGTCTTTGTCTTTGAAGAATCCCTGTTGTGACTGTGTGTGATAGTTTTCTTGTGTGAATATTCTCATTGGAAAGAGGAAAAATATTTCTCAGTAATTGTAACATTTTATATTTTTACTGTGGGACATAACCATATTATGTCCTAAATTCTGATTAGTTTTAAATATCTTGCATTTTAGAATGTAAATTTAATGGGGACAAGAACTGGGTTTCGTGGCTCATTATATCTCCCACAGTACCTTACAAAAGTAGCCACTCAAGTACTTGATGAATGAATAAATGTGATATTTTGTGTTTAAATGAGATATAATTAGTAGTCTCAATAATATGGATGCACCTTTTTGTAGCAGAAGTAACTAGTAGAATGGGACTTGGAAAAGATCTTTTTTTTTTTTTTTTAAGATTTTATTTATTTATTTGACAGAGAGAAACATAGCTAGAGAGGGAGCACAAGCAAGGGGAGTGGAGAGGGAGACGCAGGCTTCCCGCTGAGCAGAGAGCCTGATGAGGGCCTTGATCCCAGGACTCCAGATCATAACCTGAGCCAAAGGCAGATGCTTAAGGACTGAGCCACACAGGCACCCCTTGGGAAAGATTTGTCCATAGTTATTTGTTAAACAAACCTCAAAATCACTGTGTCTTATACTGAATTGATGTTGCTAGTTCTACCATCTCATCCTGCTGTTTATATCTCATTTCTTATTCCTTTATCAGTATCCCGGTTGAGGCCCTTGTTACCACTCATTTGGCAGTCTTCTGACTAATTGAAGGAATTGAGAATATTTAATGTGGAGAAGAGATGGTGCAGTGGGAGTGGGGGAAGTACTTTTATATTTTTTAAATTTATTTTTATTTTTATTTATTTTTTTTTTTAAGATTTTATTTATTTGACAGAGAGAAACACAGCCAGAGAGGGAACACAAGCAGGGGGAGTGAGAGAGGGAGAAGCAGGCTTCCCGCCGAGCAGGCAGCCCGATGTGGGACTCGATCCCCGGTCTCCAGGATCATGACCTGAGCCGAAGGCAGTGGCTTAACCCACTGAGCCACCCAGGCGTCCCTAAATTTATTTTTTTAAAAGGATTTCTTTCATTCATTTGAGAGAGGGAGAGTGTGCACCTTTGAGAGAGAGAGAGAGCACAAGTGGGAGGGGAGGGGCAGAGGAGAGAGGGAGAAGCAGGCTCCCCACTGAGCAGGGGAGACCAATGCAGGACTCAATCTCAGGACTCTGGGATCACGACCCTAGCCGAAGGCAGATGCTTAACCAGCTGAGCCACCCAGGTGCCCCTGGAGGTCTGTAAATATCTGATGCGATATCGAATGGAAGACAGATCGGTTTCAGAAGGTCCAACCAAGAACAGTTGGTGGAAATTACAAGGACACAGACTTTTGGTTCCATATGTCCTTCAAGTAAATGAAGTTGTTTAAAATTAGCTGGAATAATGTAGTGCTGTGGATACTCTAGGACAGTTATGTTAGTAAAGAAAAATAGTTTTAAATAGTATCAGGGTTTTAAACTTATAGCTGTATTTTTAGCTCAGTACAGAGCTTATTAAGTACTGAACTTCCTGTTTTCGAGATGTTCATTCAGAGGCTTGGTGAATGCACTTGGCTAAGACATTCTAAAGGAGATCTTGCTATTATATGGGTGGCTGGACCCAATTAATGATTAGTGAGTGAGTTTGAACCAGATAGCAGGATAGGTTCCTGGAGATGGGAGTGATATTTTTTTCAATCTTTAAAAATTACACGTTTTCTTTCACTGCTTTCTTTCATTGTTCATAGATCAGGAGAGATTAGGGATAGATTGGAGTATATTAAGTGGGAAAATGGTTAAAACTTGTTATTAATATTACTATTTACTGGTTAACTACTTTGTAAATTCCCTTTCAATCCTGAGATTCTGTCATCTTTCAGTTCTTGTAGAGGTTAGGTTAATTTTGTTAATGGTTAAATAATTTTATACTCTATGTTTCTTCTTATGCAGAAGGCATGTTTCACCACTTGCAAAGTTGCATTGGAAGCTCTAAACATTCATAGTTATGTTGAACCTGGCAGAGGTTACCTGACATAATTAAAATTTATTTATCAAGCTAGAGTAAATATTACATGCTTCTTAGAGATAAGATCAAGGAGATCAAGGAATTCTTCAAACAGTCCAGATATCATTAGTACTTCTTACTATAATTTGAAGTAAGGGATTGAAGTCACTTACACTCCTTATATCCCATTTAGGTGGTTATGATGACAACTTTATAGTCTGTGAATGTGTAGTACTCTGTGCTGCACAAATGGAGACTTTTTTAAAGATTTTTAAAAAAATTTTGACACAGAGAGAGAGCACAAACTGGAGTGGGAGAGGGAGAAGCAGGCTCCCCGCTGAGCAGGGAGCCCTATGAGGGGCTTGATCCCAGACCCTGGGGTCATGACCTGAACTGAAGGCAGATGCTTAACTGACTGAGCCACCCAGACACCCCTCTAATGGAGGTTTTTGATTGTAGGACTTTGATACCAGTCATGTGTGAAGGTAAATGAATGCTCAGTACTTAGTTTCTTTTTTTTTAATTTATAGATTTAAAAGAATAATGCATAAGTAGTACGTATTGTTTGAGTTATCATTGTAAAGTAGCTGTGCATTGATTTAGTGTTTTTAACTAGAGGGTATATTTCTGAGGAGTTGTAAAGAGTGTTTAGAAGGTGAATCCTTGAGGCAAAACTATCTCTTTAGTCCCTTACTAATCTTTTTGCTATCAGTTCTTTTATCCCTCATTTAAAAGCCAGGTTTTTTTTGTTTTGTTTTTTTAAAGATTTTATGTATTTGACAGAGAGAAACACAGCTAGAGAGGGAACACAAGCAGAGGGACTGAAAGAGGGAGAAGCAGGCTTCCCGACAAAGCAGGAAGCCCGATGTGGGGGCTCGATCCCGGGTCTCCAGGATCATGACCTGAGCCGAAGGCAGTTGCTTAACCAACTGTGCCACCCAGGTTCCCCTAAAAGCCAGTTTCTGAATATGAGTCCTGCCCTTATGTTACTGTTCCTTTGCCCAGTCTTTTCAACTGTTACTGCCATCTACTTTGCCTAACCCATGGCTCTGAAAGAGGACAATCCAAATAAATATTACCAGTGTTCTCCCTTTCCTCACATTTGTGACTTTTTAAACAAAATAAACATGCTGGGTTTACAAACAACATTTTTAGACTACACGTTCAGTGTATGAAGGTAGAAGACTGGCAAATATAGGAAAAGAGGGGAAAAGAAATGGACATAGTAATTGATGTTTCTGTAGACAAAGACCTGAGATGGAGAGAAATAAGAGCAGAGATGACAGACCAACATATTGAGAGACATTCAAGGTCAGACAAGGGATTAATATTTGTTACTAAAAATGCAAGCAGGTAGAAAAGGTTACAGTAGATGAAAACTTAGAAAGGACTTCACAGTTCATTTTATTTGATGGTATAGCTAAAAGCACATAAAAATTTTTAAATCAATATCTATATTTCATCTTGCTGCAGAATACCATTTGGGGAAGATGCCCAAGCATACGCAAATCCTGTAAGTCTGCAGTGTTTTTGTCAGCTGTACTATGTGACTGTAGAGTCCATCCCTAAAGTTCTGTCAGGAGCTTATTCTTGGCTTTAAATTCTCAGTGGATAAAATATTCTTCTATCTATTGCCATAGGGTAGAGGCTGATTACCTTCATCTGCCCTTCAAGGACATTGATTTGAGTACCCTTTACATTTATCAGTTTATAATTTATCAACTGTCTTAATGCATGGTTATGCTTAGAAAAGTGACTCTTTAAAAATGACATCTGGGTCTCAATCGATGATTTTCATATCAAATCTTGTAGCTCTGCTTTCCAAAAGAGCTCTGCTTAGTGTTTACTCTGCTTTTCACATCATTAACAGTAAAGTTTAGGAATAAACCTCATCTGGTAGTTTTATGTTTACAAAGATAAAATAGAGATTTCTCCTCTTTACTGCTATTTTTTTAGTTAAAATCAATTTGTCAGAAGGTAAGCAGTGAACAGTAATATGGGAATGGTAGATGGTAAGGTTTATAGTAGTATCCATTAATAAAGTCTACTTGAAAGAAGTTACTAATTTCTCTAAGTTTTAAGAAATAACCATAAATCCCTTACAAAAAAAGAGAAAAAAACATACCCCCCTTTTTAAAAACCATAAACCCCTTCTTTTTGTTTTTAAGATTTTATTTATTAATTTGACAGAGAGAGATCACAAGCAGGCAGACAGAGAGAGAGAGAGAGAGAGAGAGGAGGAAGCAGGCTCCCTGCTGAGCAGAGAGCCGATTGGATGTGACCTTGATCCCAGGACCCTGAGATCATGACCTGAGCTGAAGGCAGAGGCTTAACCCACTGAGCCACCCAGGCGCCCCATAAATCCCTTCTTACAAGTGTTTGGAGGGGTGCCTGGGTGGCTCAGTCGGTTAAGCCTCTGCCTTCGGCTCAGGTCATGATCCTGAGGTCCTGGGATGGAGTCCTGAATCGGGCTCCCTGCTCAGCAGGGAGTCCTCTTCCCTCTCTGCCTATTCTCTCTCTCTGTGAAATGAATAAATACAATCTTAAAAAAGCATTTGGAAATTGCAAAGAATGTTATTTTGATGGTTTTCTAGACTAAGGCTCTGACATTACATAAACTAAACAAGAATTTTGGTGTATCAATTTGATCACTGGAGCAGTGAAACCAGTTATTTTAGATAACAAAAGAGACTGAAATATACTAGGTAATAGGTAAATCATCACTTCACTTTATACCTGATAGAATGAATTTTAATTCACTTTTAATTTTTTAAAACTCAGGAAAGCTTATGGAAAGGGAATTTGTGGATGAGAATAGTTTAGAATATTTAGTGGGACTACTACTTTTTTTTTTAAAGGGTTTTATTTATTTATTTATTTATTTATTTATTTATTTGACAGAGAGAAACACAGTTAGAGAGGGAACACAAGCAGGGGGAATGAGAGAGGGAGAAACAGGCTTCCTGCTGAGTGGGGAGCCCAATGTGGGGCTGGATCGCGGGACTCCAGGATCATGAGCTGAGCCAAAGGCAGCTGCTTAACGACTGAGCCACCAAGGGCACACCAGAACTACTACTCTTAAAGTGCACTGTGGTTTCATTTGTGTCTTTTGCTCATTTGTAGTTAAACTACAAGTACTGTTTGTCTTGCCTTTCCTAGGCTTATTTCACACAAGTATAAAAAGCATTTTAATAGACTGAATGGGCTTAATTATTAATTTATTCCTTTTCTTCTTTCCAAATCTTACTACTATTTTAAGGAGAAAAAAAAATTGGGAATTAACTAGGGATATCCTCCAAGTCATTTTATTCAGCCAGAGCTGCCCTAGGGAATTACATTGAGGAAGTTAATGTTTTCTAAATGACTAAATAGCTGAATCTGGTATCCTTAAGAACCGGAAGAGTAAAATTGTTTATCTTAAAAAGGAAAAAGCACTGACTCAGCCTTTTATCTTTTTTAGAAGCTGCTTAGGATTTTGTAATAGAATTTCTTCTCTGTAGGTTTTCCTAGTCAAGCAGTTTCAGGCACATTTGTAATTTCCTATATTCAGTTTTTAATCTGAGCAATCTATTTTTGAATATTATTTTAATGTAAACAAATGTAAACAATTTAAATAAAGAAAAGTACAAAAAATAAATGAAAGATGACATTTCATCTCTTAGTTCCACTTTTAGCATGGACTTCTAGACATTGTTTTTGTATATTTGTGTGTGTGTGTGTGTGTGTGTGTGTGTGTGCAGCTCTATATACATATATAGTATATACGTATATAAATGTGTAAATTGCATTCATGCTAGTCTCTCTTCCTTTTCTTCATCCTCTGTAATGTTAGTAAACTTACTTTTTTGTTTAATTAATTAATTTATAAAAAGATTTCATTTATTCATTTGAGACAGAGTTAACGAGAGAGAAAATATGAGCAAGGAGAGAGGCAGAGGGAGAGGGAGAAGCAGACTTCCCGCTGGGCCCAGGACCCAGAGAACATGACCTGAGCCGAAGGCAGAAGCTTAACCATTGCGCCACCCAGGTGTCCCTAAACTTTACTTTTTTAGAGCAGTTTTAGATATATAACAAGATGGAGCAGACAGAGTTCCTATATACCTCCGGTCCCATAAAACGTAGAACTTTCTCCACTACCAATATCCTGCACCAGACTGGTACATTTGTTACCATTGAACCTACACTGATAGATACATCCTTATTACTCCAGATCTGTGGTTTACATTAGGGTCACTTTTGGTGTAAATAAATGTATGGTGACCTGTATCTACAGCTGTAGTACTACAGAGTATAGTTTTATTGCCTAAAAATCCTCTGCATTCTTCCTGTCATTCTTTGCCCCACCTGCCCCATCCCTCACAAACACTGATCTTTTTACTATTCCTGTAGTTTTGCCTTTTCCAGAATATCATACTGTTGGAATCATGCAGTTTGATATACAGTAGTCTTTTAAGATTGGCTTCTTTTACTTTGTAATATACATTTAGTTTTCATTAGTATCTTTTTATGTCTTGATAGCTCATTTCTTTTAAGTGCTTGAGTAACAGTCTACTGTCTGGATGTATTATAGTTTACTTATCTGTTCACTTACTGAAGGACATCTTAGTTGCTTCCAAGTTTTGGTAATTATGAATAAAACTGCTATAATCATCTATGTGCAGGTTTTTGTGTGGATTGTTTTTATTTCATTTGGGTAAATACCAAGGACCACAATTGCTGAATCATATGCTTAAGAGTATGTTTAGTTTTGTTAAGAAGCTGCTGAACTGTCTTCCAAAGTAGCTATAACATCTTGCATTCCTATCAGCAATGAATGAGAGTACTGATTGCTTGACATCCTTGTTAGCATTTGGTATTACGTATTTTGGATTTTGCCCATTTTAATAGGTACATAGTGGTATCTCATTGTTTTAATTTGATTTCCCTGATAACATATGTGAGACATATTTTCATATGCTTATTTGTCCATCTTTGTATCTTTTTAGGTGAATCTGTTAAGGTCTTTGGCCCATTTTAAAATTAGGTGGTTCATTTTCTTATTGTTGAGTTTTAAATGCTCTTTGTATATTTTGGATAGCAGTCCTTTA
Source organism: Spilogale gracilis (assembly GCA_004023965.1). Classification (NCBI taxonomy): domain Eukaryota; kingdom Metazoa; phylum Chordata; class Mammalia; order Carnivora; family Mephitidae; genus Spilogale; species Spilogale gracilis. Next base: position 11,075 of record PITA01015917.1, read on the forward strand.
GCAGATATGTCTTTTGCACATATTTTCTCCCAGTCTGTGACTTGTCCTTCCATTCTCTTGACATTGTCTTTCACAGAGCAGTTTTTAATTTTAATGAAGTCCAGCATACCAGCTATTTCTTTCAGGGATTGTGCCTTTGGTGCTGTATCTAAAAAGTCATTGCTATGCTACAGGTCATTTAGGTTTTCTTCAGTGTTATCTTCCAGGACTTTAATAGTTTTGTATTCTACATTTAGGTCTACAATCTATTTTGAGTTAATTTTTGTGAAGGGTGTATGATCTATACTCTCTCCTCTTTTTTTTCCTCCGAGTGTATGTCCAGTTATTCAAGCACCATTTATTGAAAAGACTTTCTTTGCTCTCTTGTATTGCCTTTGTTCCTTTGTCAAAGACCAGTTGACTATATTTATGTACGTCTATTCCTGGGCTATTCTATTCTATCAATCTGTTTGTCTGCTCTTTTGCCAGTACCAATAATGTCTTTGTCTGATTTTGGTATTAGGGTAATGCTAACCCCATGGAATGAGTTAGAAGTATTTTGTCTGCTTTTATCTTTTGGAAGAGATTGTAGAGAATTGGTATCATTTCTTCCTTAAATGTTTGGTAGAATTCAGCAGTTAAACCATCTGATCCTGATGCTTTCTTTTTTGGAAGTTTATTATTGATTCAGTTTCTCTAATAGATATAAGCCTATTTAAATTGTCTATTTCTTGTGTGAGTTTTGGCAAACTGTGTCCAATTTCTTCCTTTCTTCTAAATTATCAAATTTGCTTGCATAGGACTGTTCATAATACTCCCTTATTGTCCTTTTAATGTCCATGGGATCTGTGGTGATGGCCCTTGTTTCATTTCTGATGTTAGTCATGCATATCTTTTTTTCTTTGCCTGACTAGAGGCTTATAGATTTCATTGATCTTTTCAAAGAACCCGCTTTGGTTTTGTTGATTTTTCTCTACTGATTTCTTTCTTTCTGCCTTAATTTTTTTACTTCCTTTTTTTTCCTGCTTACTTTGGATTTAATTTGTTCTTCTTTTTCTAGTTTCCTAAGGTAGAAGCTTAAATTATTGATTTTAGATCTTTCTTCTTTTCTAATATATGTATTCAATGCTATTAATTTCCCTGTAAATTTTAAGAGAATTTTCTGTATCTTACAAATTTTAAGTTGTATTCTCATTTTTATCCAGTTAAAACATTTCTTAATTTCTCCTGAGATTTTTTTTTTCTTTTTTAAAAGATTTTATTTATCTGACAGAGAGAAACACAGCCAGAGAGGGAACACAAGCAGGGGGAGCTAGAGAGGGAGAAGCAGGCCTCCCGCCGAGCAGGGAGCCCGATGTGGGGCTCGATCCCAGGACTCCAGGATCATGACCCGAGCCGAAGGCAGTCGCCTAACCAACTGAGCCACCCAGGCGCCCCTCTCCTGAGATTTCTTATTTGGCCCTGTGTTATTTGAAGTGTTTTATTTAATTTCCAAGTATTTGGAAAATTTCCAGCTAACTTCCTGTCACTGATTTCTTGCTTAATTCCATTTTGGTGAGAACAAATACTGTATGATTCGTTTCTTTTTAAATCTGTTAAGAGGTGTCTTTTGGCCCAGAATCTTGTCCATCTTGGTGAACATTCCATGTGAACTTGAGAATAATGTGTAATCTGTTTTTGTTGAGTAAAGTAGCCTGTCAATTATGTCCAGCTGATTGATGGTGCTATTTAATTCAACAGTCTTTACTGATTTTCTGCCTGCTGGCCCTGTATTTCTTTCTGTTAGAGGGGCATTAAAATCTCCAAACTTAATAGAGGAATTATCTGTTTCTTCTCACAGTTAGCAAGTTTTGCCTCACATACTTTTATGCTCCCTGGATATCTTTTTATGGTAATAAATATAGATCTATGTCATAATATGTATATACCATAGTTTTGTCATCAGATGATACTTTGTGTCTGTTAGCCCACCAGTGTGCTAGGTATAAGGATATAGTAGTGGATGAGACAAATTCTCTGTACTCATGGACTTTATTATTTGAGAAATTATTATGTAAAATGCTTGTTTCTTCAGGCTCACCAATTTCATCTCTTATAATGATGAAAAAATATGAAATTCCTTTAATGTGCATTACTTAGATTTAGTAATTTTGAAAATATTTTCCTATGTTTATTGGTCTTTTTCTTTTAGAGTGCCTTGATTTTTTTTTTTAATTTGGTTGTTTTTTTCCCTAATTGACTTATAGGAGCTCTTCATATATTAGAGACATTCAGTTTGGAGGAGGCAAAACTTACACATGGATTTTCACTAAACAGGGGTGAGCATCCCAAAGCCTGCATTGTACATTATTCAAGGGTCAACTGTATATGAATTATTAAACTAGCAACAGTTTAACTAGTTTGACCTTATGATAATAATTGTTATTATTCTTATTGTACCCTATGTACAATGGCAATAAAAGTATTCTTATAGCATAGTCAAGGATATGTTACAAAAACATTTATTTTTTATATATTTTTTATTGTTACTTAAATTTTTTTTCCCAGTGTTCCAAGATTCATTCCCCATTCCCCACACCCAGTGCTCCATGCAATAGGTGCCCCAAATACACACCACCAGGCTCTCCCATCCCCCCACCCCCCTCCCTCCAAGTCCCTCAGTTTGTTTCTGTGTCCAAAGTCTCTGTTGTTTCGTTTCTCTCCCTGGATTACCCTACTTCCCATTTACTTTCCTTCTCCTACTGTCCTCTAGGTTACCCCTTATGCACCGCAAGTAAGTGAAACCATGTGATACTTGACTTTCTGTACTTGGCTTATTTCACTCAGCATAATCTCTTCCAGTCCAGTCCATATTGCTACAAAAGTTGGATATTCATCCTTTCTGATGGAGGCATAGTATTCCATTGTATATATGTACCACATCTTCCTTATCCATTCATCTGTTGATGGGCACCTTGGCTCTTTCCACAGTTTGGCGATTGTGGCCATTGCTTCGATGAACATTGGTGTACATGTGGCCCTTCTTTTCACTACATCTGTATCTTTGGGGTAAATGCCCAGTAGTGCAATTGCAGGGTCATAGGGTAGCTCTATCTTTAATTTTTTAAGGGATCTCCACACTGTTTTCCAAAGCGGCTGCACCAACTTGCATTCCCACCAACAGTGTAAGAGGGTTCCCCTTTCTCCGCAGCCTCTCCAACACTTGTTGTTTCCTGACTTGTTAATTTGGGCTATTCTGACTGGTGTAAGGTGGTATCTCAGTGTGGTTTTGATTTGAATTTCCCTGATGGCTAGTGACGCTGAACATTTTTTCATGTGTCTGTTAGCCATTTGTATGTCTTCTATGGAGAAGTGCCTCTTCATGTCTCTTGCCCATTTTTTGATGTGTTCATCTTCTTTCTGGATGTTGAGTTTGAGTAGTTCTTTATAGATTTTGGATACCAGCCCTTTGTCTGTAGTGTCATTTGCAAATATCTTCTCCCATTCTGTGGGTTACCTCTTTGTTTTGTTTACTGTTTCCTTTGCTGTGCAGAAGCTTTTTATTTTGATGAAGTCCCAGAAGTTCATTTTCGCTTTTGTCTCCTTTGCCTTTGGAGATGTGTCTTAAAAGAAGTTGCTGTGGCCGATGTCAAAGAGGTTACTGCCTATGTTCTTTCCAGGATTTTGATGGATTCCTGCCTCACGTTGAGGTCTTTCATCCATTACAAAAACATTTTAAATGTTTCATGTTTGGCGGTATAGTTATTTGGAGTAAATAGTCAATAAAGCAAGAATTCTGAGGAAAAATAATAATACTAAAGGAATAACCTAACAATTTATTCTGCTCTAAGTTCCTTGAGGTTAGAGCATTTTCTTATTAATTTCTGAATCTGTCATGGCATCTTACCTTGCAAGATAGCTATTTATTATTTATTTAGGAACCATTTTCTAAGGTACAGAATTTCCCCATACAAAGTATCTTACTTTGTTTTTATGTTCCTCCCACCCACTTTAAAGGATCATTTTTACATTCTTGCTAAGGACTGTCCAGGTTTGAACCAGTCTTCCCCATGACCTATTTTCTTTCTGACTTAGAAAATACATGCGTGTATATTCTCTTATTTTAAATATTTTGAATTTAGAAGACTCATGGTTGGTGGCTTTTTTTTTTTTTAAAGATTTATCTATTTATCTGAGAGCGAGCGAGAGAGAAAGAGCTAGGGGAGGGGTACAGGAGAGGGAGAGAGAGAGAATGTCAAGTAGACTCCCCTCTGAGTGCAGAGCCTGATGCGGGACTCAGTCCTATGACCTTGAGATCATGACCTGAGCCAAAACTAAGAGTCAGATGCTCAACCAGCTGAGCCACCCCAGAACCCTGGTTGGTGGCTTTTTAACAATAAAAATTTTAAATTCTAAAAATTATATATGTTCTTTGTATAAGATTTGGAAAAGGTGGGCAATAATGGTATAAAAATAACCACACACAATTTTACATCCAGAGAAACTTGTCAACTTTTGATTTCTTTCTAACTCTTCCCCTTTCACTTCTCCAGCTAGTATCATATGATGCATAAAGTTTTAGATTCGCCAGTGTTTCCCCATTATCACAAGCTTTTGGAGACTTTATTTATTTATAATTACTTATTTTAAAAAAAGATTTTATTTTTTATTAAGAGAGAGAAGGAGCAAGCACAGGCAGGGGGAAGAGGCAGAGAGAGGGAAGGAAGCAGACTCCTCTCTGAGCAGGGAGCCTGATGCGGGGCTTCATCCCGGGACTCAGAGATCATGACCTGAGCCAAAGGCAGATGCTTAACTGACCGGGTCACACAGGTGCCCTGGAGACATTTTTAAAAAAAACATTTTTGGGGGTGCCTGGGTGGCTCAGTTGGTTGGGCCACTGCTTTCGGCTCAGGTCATGATCCTGGAGACCCGGGATCGAGCCCCACATCGGGCTCCCTGCTCAGCGGGAAGCCTGCTTCTCCCTCTCTCAGTCCCTCTGCTTGTGTTCCCTCTCTAGCTGTGTTTCACTCTGTCAATAAATAAAATCTTTAAACAAACAAAGAAACAAACAAACAAAAAAACCCATTTATTTATTGGGACACCTGCATTGCTCAGTCCCGCACTGGGTTCCGCACTCAGCAAGAAGCCTGCTTCTTCCTCTGCCTGCCACTCCCCCCTAATTGTGCTCTCTCTCTCTCTGTGTCTCTCTCTGACAATAAAATCTTTAAAATAACCCATTTATTTATTAGAGCAAGAGAGAGCAGGAGTGCACAGCAGGGGAGGAGCTGAGTGAGAGGGAGAGAGAGAATCTCAAGCAGACTCTTCTGAGTGTGAAGCCCAGTGCTGGGCTGGATCTAATGACTGCAAGACCAAGAACTGAGGTGAAATCAAGAGTCAGACACTTACCCAACCGAGCCATCCAGACACCACTCTGGAGACATTTTTAATGGATATATAATCAATCATGTGGATGCACATTTTATAAACTCTTTTCCTTACTTTTCCAAATTTTGTTAAATTATGCAATTTTCTGGAGGAAGATTTCCCTCCCTTCCTCCCTCCTTCCCTCCCTCCCTCCCTTCCTTCCTTCCTTCCTTCCTTCCTTCCTCCTTCCTTCCTTCTCTCTTTCTTTCTTTTTTTTTTTTAAATATTTTATTTATTTGCCAGAGAGAGAGAGAGGGAGAACACAAGCAGAGAGAGCCAAAGGCAGACACTTAATTGACTGAGCCACTCAGGTGCCCCTGGAGGAAATTTTCTTTTCTTTTCTAGTTGTCCATGAAAAATTTTCCAATTGATAGACTTACAGCTTGTAAGAGCACTACTAGTGATATACCTTATTAATTTATCTATTCACTGATTCATTTAGTAAACATATTTTGAGAACTAATCACATGCCAGGCAGAACTCAGAGACAGTCAAAAAGTTGGTTATCTAGTGTAAGAGGAAGGAAGTAATTATAGTACAGTGTGATGAATACCATGATAGAGGAGGACATAGGATCCTATGGGAGCTAAGAGCAGGACATCTGTTTTAGTTTGAGGTGTGGAGGTGGGTAGAAATCTTACAAGTCTTACCAGAGGAGGTGAAACTTAAGCTGGGTCTTAGTGACTCATGAAAATAAGGTACAAAAATGAGCGTGAACAGGAAGGCCTTCTAGGTGGAGGTAACAGTATATGCAAAGACATGGAAGCATGCCTAGTTTAGGAAGCTTTAATATTAATATTAAAAATGGTTTCAGTGAATGGTGTGTGTAAGGGAATGGCAAGAGAGGAAGCTAAGTAAAAGGGCAGATGTAATTTCTTGAAGGGCCTTGAATATTCTCAAGGCCGAGCATGTAAACATAAGGCAAAGTCATTGAGGAACATGTTTGTAGTTCTAATTCTCATTTATACATCAGCAGTTCTCAAATTAATAGCTCCTGCTCTTACTTTATGCTCCAGATCTATATATCCAAATGCCTAGTTGGTCTCTCTAGAATATATCTAGAAGGTAAGCTCCATGAGAGCAAGTATTTCACTGCTTTTGTCCTAAGCTGTATCTGCACTGCCTTGAACAGTGCCTGGCAATAATTTATTGAATAATTAAATAAATGGATGATTCTTTACTATATCTCTCAGAGGCATCTCAAACTATGTATAGATTAAATTCATGATCTTCATCCTCTAACCTGACCCTCTTCTGATGCTCCCTATTTCAATGGTTGGCACCTTTTATTTAGTTTCACAAGCAAGGAATATGAGTGTATCTTTGGCATGTCTGTCTTTCTTGCCTTCCATATTCACTTAATCACCAAGACACTGAATTTTTGACATTTTCCTTATATGTCTATTTCTCTCCCTCTGTATTGCTTCATTCCAAGCTATTACCATTTCTAGTCCTATATAGTGCTAGTAAACTCTAATCATGTACTCTTGTTCTTTTCAATCTTTCCGCAGCTCTGGGAGTCAAACCCACAGAATCAGATTCTAATATTCCTGTTTGAAAATGATTGTTCTTAGGATAAACAGCAAAATTCTTAGCATGGTGTACAAGGCCATGTGTGCTCTGGCCCATATCAAACCTATAGCCACATCTCAAGCCCCTTTTTGGATTTTTTGTCCTTTAGTCATACTGACTTTTAAAATTTTTCCAACAGACCATGCTTTCTCCTGCCTCAACTATACCATATAATTTGTAGCTTTTAGTACATACTATAAAATGGGATGTCTGTTAGAGAAATAAGTGTATCTATACTTTTGAGTAGATATTTATAACCCTAAAAGGGCAATGTTCTGTGCAGCATTCTTTTCCTGAAAAGTAAATTATCTGAATTATTGCAAATAAGCACACAAGCATTTTAAGGTATAATTTGTTCCTCTTTCAGATTATATTGCACATCTCAACTTCCCCTCAAGTTAGTTATAAAACAAATACCATTTATTCTTACTTCAAGTAAGAAAACATCTTCTGTTGTAGATTTAAGCCATTCTATTTTTTTTAAGGATTTATTTATTTGAGAGAGAGACAGCATGTGTGAGTGGGGTGGGGGGAGGGAGGAGAAGGGCAGAGGGAAAGGGAAAGAGAATCTCCAGCAGACTCTCTGCTGAGTGCAAAGTCCCATGTGGGGCTCCATCTCAGGACCTGGAGATCATGGCCTGAGTTGAAATCAAGAGTCCCCTGCCTAACTTACTGAGCTACCCATGGGCTCTGAAGCCATTCTGTTTTTAAAGATGCTGCAGTGTTGAGATAGGGAGGAAATATAGGAAATGCCTTAAAAAACAAAACAGGTTTTATATTAAAGTAGTGACTTAATCAGTTTAAGTGGAATCCTCCATTCGAAGATGGTTGTCATTTCTTTCTCTCTTTCTTTTTTTTCATGAGAGAGAGAGAAAGAAAGAGCACAAGCAGGGGAGTGGCAGGCAGAGGGAGAGGGAGAAGCAGACTCCCCGCTGAGCAGGGAGCCCCATGTGTGACTACATCCCAGGACCGTGGGACTACAACCTGAGCTGAAGGCAGACGCTCAACCAACTGAGCTACCAAGGTGCCTGACAGTTGTCATTTCTTATAAGATTTAAAACCACCTTCTCTAATTACAAATAAAACAAATCTTGAATAGTCTCACAAGTACCAAAGCAGAGTTGTTTTACTAAGCTAATTTATTGCTCTTAATTTTGAGTACTTGGAGGAGATTATTGTTTGGTTTTCTATGATAATTTTTATTGTATATTTGGTATTTAATGTTTTTGCAATTAAAATGTTTATAGAATATATTATGTTCTGTTATGTAAAATGAGAAGTTGCTCATTTGCAGTTCAAATTGTATTTAATCATAAATAAAATCTTAGCAGTATTGTACCATATAATATATACTCGTAACTTATTTTTCTTTATTTTTTTTTCTTTTAGTACAAGATATAACTTTACAGAAGAATGCACTCAAGTGATGGCTTTTTCTTTAGAATTTGAATATGGAGGCCGCAGGAACAGATGAAGTTGACAAGCTAAAAACTAAATTTATATCTGCTTGGAACAACATGAAATACAGTAAGTATCATTTAAAAATTATATAAATCTAAAGAAATATTTGAAGACATATCATCTGCCTTACTAATCACTCACAATTATTTAAGTTTCTCTTTGAATGAAATATTTCTGTAAGTAATGTAGATAAGTGTATATCCTGAAGAAAGAATCAAATATCATAAACATTGTCTAGAAATTAAGGCATAGTATGTGGTCCATTTTTCTCTGAACATTCAGAAGCAGATAGAATATATTTAAGTGGTGATAATAGCTCAGTTTTTCAGACTCAGTTTCAGGCAACCTCATGTATAAACCAGGAAGCAAGCAAAATAGACCTTTGAGCAGACAGAGCAGACAGTATAATGTTCATATACTGATACCTATGAATTTCTCTTAGGAGTACCCTTCTACCTTTATTTTTAACCTAGTTATTCTTGGTTTGCAAATAAAACCAATAAGGATCATACGGTAGTTTTGAAACGCATATTGGACTAAAAACAAATTGGAGATGGAGAAACTTTCAAAGATGAAGAAATGCTCAGCAGAACCACTTGCAACAGGAAGAAGTGCATATCCATAAAATAGGAATGATAACATTTAGCAAAATCCCTTTCTAATGCAAATTCAGGTAAAATACAACTGACAGTTGGCTTCTGGTTCACTGGAAGGTATGGCCAGCTAGCTATTGAGATAGTTATAACTTGATAATAATGAAACATAGCATTTTGAAAACTACGGACATTGATTTTTTAAAAATTGAGATATAATTTACATACTAAAAAATTACCCTTTTATGATTCAGTGGTTTTTAATATATTTTAATACTGTACAATCATTATCATGATCTAATCCCAGGACATTTTTATCACCCCCAAAAGCAACCCTGAACCCATTAGCAGCTACTCCCTATTCCTCCCTACCTCTCTCTAGCCCTTGGGAACCACCAGTCTATTTACTGTCTCTGTGGGTTTGACTATTGTGGACATTTCATATCAATGGAATCATACAACTTGTGACCTTTTGTGTCTGACTCCTTTCATTTAAACAGAATGTTTTTGAAATTCATCCATATTGTAGCACGTATGTATCACTACTTCATTCCTTTATGTGACTGAATAATATTTCATTGATGGCCATACCACATTTTCTTTATCCACTTAGTAGTTGATGGACATTTAGGTTGTTTTTGACTTTTTGGCTAATATGAATAGTGCTTCTATGAACCTTATGTACAAGTTTTTGTGTGAATATATCTTTTTGGTTTTCTTTGGTATACACTTAGGAGTTGAATTGCCGGATTATTAGTTAATCCTAAATTTTACTCTGAGGAACTACCAAACTGGTTTTCCAAGTGGCTGTACCATTTTACATTTCCATCAGCAATGTTTGAAGGTCTGAATTTCTCTGCATCCTCACCAACACTCTGTTGTCCATCCTTTTTTTTTGTTTGTTAAGTTTTTTATTTATTTAAGTAATCTCTAAATCCAAGGTGAGGCTCAAACTCACAACCTGGGGATCAAGAGTCACATGCTCTTCTGACTGAGGCAGCCAGGTGCCCTGTATTGTCCATGTTTTTAAAATTTTTTTAAAAGATTTGTTTATTAGAGAGAGAGAGAAAGAGAGAGGGAGCATGAATAGGAGGGGCAGAGCACAAGGTAGAGAGAATCTCCAGCAGACTCTGTGCTGAGCACAGAGCCTAAGGTGGGGCTTGATTTCACAACCCTGAAATTATGTCCTCAGCCAAAACTAAGAATAGGATGCTCAACTGACTGAGCCACCCAGGCACTCCATCCATCTTTTTTATTAGAGCCATTCCAGTGGGTGTGAAGTATCTACAATGATTTGCAAATTATTTGCATTTCTTTGATGAATAATGACATTAAGCATCTTTCCATATACTTCTTGGCTATTTTTATAATTCTTTGGAGAAATGTCTTATTTAAATTCTTTGTGTCTTTTTTATTTGGGTTATCTGTCTTTTTGTTATTGTATTGTAAGAGTTCTTTGTATATTCTAGATACAAATCCTTTAGCAAATAAAAGTATTATTTGCAAGTATTTTCTCCCATTTTGGGGTTGTCTTTATACTTTCTTGATAGTGTCCACTGAAGCACAAAACTTTCATTTTGATGAAATCCAATTTATATATTTTTTCTTTGGTTGTTTGTGCTTTTGATATCATATTTCAGAAACTGTTGCCTAAATCAGAATCATGGAGATTTGTACCTATTTTTTTTTAGAGAATTTTATTATTTTAGGGTGCCTAGGTGGCTCAGTGGGTTTAAGCCTCTGCCTTCGGCTCAGGTCATGATCCCAGGGTCCTGGGATCGAGGCCCACATCAGGCTCTCTGCTGAGCAGGGAGCCTGCTTCCTCCTCTCTCTCTACCTGCCTCTCTGCCTATTTGTGATCTCTCTATCTGTCAAATAAATAAATAAAACCTTTAAAAAAAAAGAATTTTATTATTTTAGCTCTTATATTTAGGTCTTTGGTCCATTTTGAGTTGATGTGTTACAAGTCCAATTCATTTTTGTATGTGGCTATTTAGTTGTCTCAGCCCCATTTTTTGAAAAGACTGTTCTTTCTCCTTTGAATGACCCTGATAGCCTTGTCTGAAATCAGTTGACCATAGATATAGAGATTTATTTCTGGACTTGCAATTCAGTTCCATTTATCTACACATCTATCCATGTGCCAGTACTATACTCTCTCGATTACTTTAGATTTTTGTAAAATTTAAAATTGGAAAGTGTGATTCCTCCAAATTTGTTCTTCTTTTCCAAGATTCTTCTGGCTATGTTGGATCCCTTGCATTTCTATATGAATTTTTGATCATCTTATCAATTTCTATAAGAAATCCAACTGGGATTTTGATACAGATTTGATATAGATCCACTTGCAGAGTATTGGCCATACTAAAAGAGTATGGCCATATTGTCTTCCAATCCATGGACATGGGATGTCTTTCCTTATATTTAGGCTTATAATTTTTTTTAATGATGTTTTGTGGTTTTCTATATATAACTTTTGTACTTTTTGTTAAAGTTATTCTTAAGTATTTTATTCTTTTTGATTCTATTTTTTTAAATTTTTTTAAAAAGATTTTATTTATTTTGACAGAGAGAAACACAGCCAGAGGGGGAACACAAGCAGGGGGAGTGAGAGAGGGAGAAGCAGGCTTCCCGCCGAGCAGGGAGCCCGATGCGGGACTCGAACCCGGGTCTCCGGGATCATGACCTGAGCTGAAAGCAGTCGCTTAACCAACTGAGGCACCCAGGCGCCCCGATTCTACTTTTTTTTTTTAAAGATTTTATTTATTTGACAGAGAGAAACACAGCCAGAGAGGGAACACAAGCAGGGGGAATGAGAGAGGGAGAAGCAGGTCCCTTGCCGAGCAGGGAGCTCGATGCGGGACTCGATCCCAGGCCTCCGGGATCATGACCTGAGCCAAAGGCAGTCGCCCAACCAACTGAGCCACCCAGGCGCCCCTTGATTCTATTTTAAAATGAATTGTTTTCTTAATTTTAGTTTGTTCCTGGGATATAGAAATACAGCTGTTTTTTTTTGTAATTTGATCCTGTGTCTTGTAAGCTTGGTGTTCTACTTTATTAGCACCAACAGTTTTTTGTGTATTCCTTAGGATTTTCTCTATGTAAGATCTGGTCATCTGCAAGTTCATTTTAAGCCTTTTAATCTGGTGAATAGGTTATGTGATGAAGATTTCATTTGTAAGTTGAAAATTGTCATATGGGTACTAGATAGTAGTTCAGGGTAACTAAGTGTTCTAGATAGCTTCAAGTTATGAAGTAGTATTTTTTGTTTGATTTTTATTGGTGAAAATCATTCTAAAATATTTTATGTATCTTCCTTGCTTAGAGTTTGTGTAGTATGGGTGGTGTAGGAAGGACTAACATTGACTGAACACGCATTAGCACATTAGCATTTTGTAGATAATTTATCTACCATCTTATTTATATCTCATATCTTTCTGTGATAGATATCTTTCTGAGATTTTTTTTAATTAGAAAACTGAGATCAAGTGACATATTCATGGTCATATATCTAGGTAATAACTCTTGAAACTGGTATTCAAACCCAGCCTCTCTTGCTCCCCAGTCTTGCTGTTTTCTGAATACAGTGAATATAATTTAGGATTCCTTTTATCAATGTCAATATTATGAAATGATGAAGAAAGAACTGGAAATGGCATAGCACTTAAGATTTAAAAGACCGTGAACCTTACTTTCTTGTTGAACTATTTCTCCTTTTGCTTTCTTTTCCCTTCCCCCCTTTTGTTTACATGACTTTATGAGGTATGTAAACTTGATTTCCTTTTTAAAATAGTAATAAGTAAACCATCCTTCTGCGTGTTTCTGATCCTCCATAAAATTATTATAATATGTTATTTCTATGTTCTTTGGCTTAAGTTGCTGACTTAAAGGACTATAGGGTTTTTTATAATATTTTTATAATAATTTATGGTAGCTAGGCTCCAAAGATAGTCGTTGGTAAGGATCTTTAATCACATATAGTGTTGTTTCTTTTCTCGTTGAATCTGGGCTGGCCTATGCCTTATATTAACCAATAGAATGAGATGGAAGTGAGGCTGTGTCAATTCTAGGCCTAGCCATTAAGAGGCAACTTCTGCTTGCTCTTTTGGAGCTCTGAACTGTTATGTAAGCAGCTTAGTTATTCAGGTGGAGAAGTCACATGGAAAGGCCACAAAAGAAGAAAGGCCTTGAGACTCCATCAGCCAATGTAGTGTCTCAGTTGAGCCTGTCCATCTGATTTTTCTGACATTAGAGACTCCAAGCAAGACCAGCAGGAAAACTGCTCAACTGAGCCCAGTCCACCTCCAGAACTGTGTGATATAAGAAAAAAAGTTGTTTCAAATTATTAAGTTTTGGAGTGGTTTGTTAAACAGGAACAAATAATGGAAACACTGTTCTAGTTTATCTCTTAATTTTTTTTTTGTAATTGAGAGAAAAGAAACATAAAGTGAGATGAACAGATCATAAGGATATAATTTGCAGAGTATGATACATGTTTATATCTATGAAACTAACAATCTAATCAATATATAGAAAATTTCCTTCATCCCAGAAAGTTTCATCATTCTTCCTTCTGGTCAGTGCTCACGCCTCATAGACAGTCACTACCTTGTGTCAATTTATTTAATAGCTTTTTTTTTTAACCAAATTTACTTGCTTTTCTTAATTTATTTTTATTTAATTAGGTTTTATTTAGAAATCATAATGATATTTAATTTGTCTCTGTCCCACCTCTCTGCTGCTATCAATTGAAATTTAGAGGTAAAAAGTGAGGGAGATTGATGAATAAAATAAAAATATATTCTTGAGTATGAAGAATTCTGATGAATATATATTTTTCAATATGTGCAAGAAGAACTTATTCATAATCATACTTCTTATTCATGGCTCTTGCCTATGCCCCAGGCTCTGTTATCCAATATCTCTATGGATTTTACATCCTTCATTTTTCCATCTCTGTGTGCCAAAATGTCTTGGTTCAGCATCAACAAGCTAAGGTAGAGATAGTGGTACATTGCTTACAATGCTTCTAAAAAGAAGAAATGAAAATTGGTCAACTGAAACTAAATAATTTAAAGAAAAAAAAGAACACAAACTAGTTACTTGGCATACTGGTCTAATTTAGCTCTGACATGCCTGCGGAAAAACAGAGAAAAATGGCTGGGCCTAATCAGAAGTCCTGAGTCGTCTTTATGTACCTAGCATCATGGAGTATTAAAGGAAGTCAGTCTATTATGAGGGTTAGGTCTTGCCAGGATTTGCACAGAAAGTACAAAAGTGAGAATATATGAATGATGGCTGAGCTTTAAAGTACTGTAAATCTGTGCTCATGTAAAATGTGGGTCCTTGCAGTGCCCTAGGTCCTAAGAAATTAGATTCGCAACTTCTCTTTTCTTGAGGAAGGACTTGTAACTGGTAAGAGGGAGCAGACAGAGGGTAAAACATAGAGGAGAAGTTCCTGCTTAAAATTTTTTTCCTTTTATTTGAGATTTTTATGAAGTTCTTCAAACTTGCCTTAGAAATGGCATTGGAGGGGAGAGAGTTGTTACTATTTTGGGGATTGGAATTATTTCAGTACGGTACTAATAATATTTCTAAGACATGTTTGTGAAGTACCTAGTCTAGTTCCTGTATACAGTAGGTGGCCAGTGAATACTAATTTCCCATTAGAGTTCAGAGAAGAGCATCAAAGCCAAGTGAGAGAAGAAAAAAGTGTGTTAGAAGTGCATACATGAGCCTGAAGAAGAAGGATTTAGATAGGAGGACATTTTTGTCATGGTACTATGACCCAGATGGCAAGCCCCACTTTGAGTATAGAAAACATGATTAAAGGTAATTTGTATCATATTTTGGTCTTTAGTCATATTTCATCTTTAGTATCACTTTAGTCTTTAGTATCACTGAAAAGTTCATAATAAATCTGTTAAGTAATGAGTCACTGAAGATGGTTTTTGGATAGAAGAGTTACCTAATCAAAGCTGAGCCATAGGGAGATTAATATGGCAGTGACACGTGGCATATGCTGCTGGAGTGAAGAAAGACTGACAGCACAGAAACCATTCTTAACCAACTGAGCTACCCAGGCACCCCATACAGAAACCATTCTTGGGAGTACTGCAGTAATCCAGGCTCTGTGAAAGCCTCATTCGTGTGTTTGATTTTCTCTTTTCTTCTCCAGCAAATGAAAATACTTGCATCATTTTTATATGAAAACATGTTTGTATTTATTTGTTTTTGTATTTGTTTGTTTTACAGTACTTTGGGGAGCACCTTCATAAGAATCACTGATTTTAAATTTTCTAACAACTCTTCAACATAAATGGCAGATAGTCTACCTAAGAGTAGACCTAAGTCAGAAAACCCTCTTGGGTTCCCTCCCTCTTTGGGAGCTTTGTACTCTATTCAGTAAACTTTACTATCGCTCAATAAACTTTGCTTTGCTGCCCAAAAGAAAGACAGAAAAAAGTAGACCTAAGTCTTTTGACTCACAATTTCAGATTCTTTCTGTTTATATGCTCTTGCATTTTAGAAGCAGCTTTTAAGGCTACCATTAACAGTCAGGAATTTCGTATACTTGGGAATATTCAAGAATGTAATGGACAAGTGTTTTTCTCAAGAAATCGAGAACTACTGGGGTGCCTGGGTGGCTCAGTTGGTTAAGCGACTGCCTTCGGCTCAGGTCATGATCCCGGAGACCTGGGATCGAGTCCCACATTGGGCTTCCTGCTCGGTGGGAAGCCTGCTTCTCCTTCTCTCACTCTCTCTGCTTGTTTTCCCTCTCTGGCTGTGTTTCTGTCTGTCAAATAAATAAAATCTTAAAAAAAAAAATCGAGAACTACTAATGATACCATAAAAAACCAAGACAAGGGGCACCTGAGTGGCTCAGTCGGTTGAGCAACCAACCAACTCTGGGTTTCGGCTCAGGTCATGCTCTCAGGGTCACGGGAAAAAATCCCCAAGAGGATACTACATTTTGGACACATACAGTTTAGTAGGAAGAAAATTGGAAGGATCTCTGAAAGCTTTAATCACTACTTTCAGAGATCCTCAGGTGGCTGACCTGATAGGGTTATAACATTTCCCTAGGAAACTTCAATCCACATTTATCAAAAGCACTAGTGCACTGTGTTACCTTGTCCCTAAATTACTTCATTGTCCCTAATTTATGTCCCTAAATTCCCTTCATGTTCCTAAATTACTCAAGTACTTTAAATATTTTAATTATCTAAGATGGAAGGAAATACAAGTAATTGGTAACATTTGTTGCATTTGGGAAAAGAGACTGATGACAGAGAAACTGGAGTAGAATTTATACTTTTTAAGTTTTATGCCATAAGAACAGTGTGACCTGTTGGAAAATAAATTAAAATTAAATTCTTTTATTTTTCATGCCTTTTATGTGGGTAGAATGTGTTTAAAATACTTTACTGTATTTGAATGTTGCGTAAGTGGCCTGTGTTTTCAGTTCATTGTCCATATATTTTGCTATTCTTGTAGAAAAAGTGTGTCCATAGTTGAAAATTAATGATTTGAAATTTTAAAAAAGGAAATGCTGCTAGACTCTTAGTCTGAAATCCTTTAATTGCAAAACTACTTTTTTCTCGTTTAGGTTGGGTGTTGAAAACAAAAACATATTTTAGTAGAAATTCTCCTGTATTATTGCTTGGAAAATGTTACCATTTTAAATATGAAGGTAAGTGCTAAATTTGTAACCTATTTAAAAATGTAGAAATTCATTGTGTAACTGTTTTTATTATTTCCAGATTAATCTAATTCCGGCATATTTCTTTTTATTTTTTACTTCTACTTTTTTATTGTGGCAAAATACACATAACATAAAATTTGCCACCTTAATAATTCTTAAATGTACAGTTTGGTGGTATTAAATACATTCATAATGTTGTGCTAATAACATTACCACCATTTATCTCCAGAACTTTTCATCTTGTTAACTGAAACTCTTCCCATTAAAAAATAACTCCCCAACCTTTTCTTTCCTTCAGCCCCTGGCAACCACCTACTACTCTTTATGCCTGTGTTTTGGCCTATTTCTTTTAAGAACCTGTATTTTATGTAACACAAAATATATTGCCATGGTTTTGGTTTCTACTGAACTCCTTGAGGATGGGAATCATGACCTCTTTTGTTATATCACTCATAGTTTTGGACTTATAATAGTGTGAATGCTAAGTAAATATTATTTGAACTGATATCCTAATTTCTCTATCTAAAGTTCTCTGATATCTTTAAAGTATAGCTAATAATTAAAAGTATCACCTTAATTAACCTAATAATGGTAGATTTTCCAATTTTTTTTTTTAAGATTTTATTTATTTGACAGAGAGAAACACAACTAGAGAGGGAACATAAGCGGGTGGGCGAGAGAGGGAGAAGCAGGCCTCTCGCTGAGCAGCGGAGGAGCCCGATGCGGGGCTCGATCCCAAGATCCCGAGATTGTGACCTGAGTCAAATGCAGACACTTAACAACTGAGCCACGCAGGTGCACCTAGATTTTCCAATCCTTAAGGATGCTCCAATTTCTGGAATTGATCGATCTTATTTGATGTTTTTAAGTTTCCACATATACACATCCTCTTAATAATTATATGTTTTCTTTTAATAATTATCATGTATTTTCTTTTAATAATTTGTCACTTACTGAGTGCCTTCTGTGTGTTAGGCATCATGCTAAGCTCTTTGTGAAATGTCTTTAATTCTTAAAACAAGCCTACAACATTGATTCAAATATCCTTACCTTATGAATATGACAACAGGAATTTAGAGAAGTAATTTGTCCAAAGTCACATAGTTATTAAATGGTAGAGCTGAAATTCAAGCCAAGACTATATCTCACTTTATGACTCTTTTTTTTCTACTATATCTTTGCTTGGCTTCGTGTGTATGAGTGCGTGTATTTTGTGTGAATGTGTGTGTGTGTAAGAGAGAGGAGAGAATGTATGTGATAGTATGTCATTATCAAGGCTGTTATTTTTGGTTGATTTATTTTGGCATATCATTTATCAGTAATTTTCTAAAATGTAATAACAGCTAACATTTATTTTAAAGATTTTATTTGAGAGAAAAAGATTGAGAGAGAGAGAGAGAGAGAATATGAGAGGGGGGAGGGTCAGAGGGAGAAGCAGACTCCCTGCTGAGCAGGGAGCCCAACACAGGACTCAATCCCAGGAGTCTGGGATCATGACTTTAGCTGAAGGCAGTTGCTTAACCAACTGAGCCACGCAGGCACCCTAACAGCTAACATTTATTATTTATTATGTGCTAGGCAGCATTTTAAGCAATTTACATGTTTAACTGATTAAGGCCTCACTGCATTCCTGAAAAATGAATAGGAAGGTAATGGACAAAAAAGTGATGCATTTCAGGTAAATAGAATGGCACAAGATATTTGAGAGTATATTTCAGAAACAGAGATGTCTAGTGTAGGTATGGTGGAAGAGATTTCTGAAAAGAATCATTATGGAGGGGGGGCTTCTTGAATGCTATACTGAAAAGTTATATTATTTGTTTATAGGCAGAGGAGAACATGGGCTTTGGGATCAGACATAAGTGCTTTGAATTTTGGCTCTTCTTACTAATTAGTTGTTACTTTAGGCAAATTATTTATTCTTCCTAAGTGTTAGTGATGTGCCTGGTACATATGAGCATCCTAAATAGTATTATTATTCATGATATAAGAAATTGGAGAAAAAGTTATTAGAATTTTTTAAATTAACTTAAATTAAAAATTAAATTTTTAAAAGTAATCTCTACACCCAATGTAGGGCTCAAACTCATGACTCAAGATCAAGAGTCTCATGCTCTACTGACTAAGCCACTCAGGCACCCTTTATTAGATTTTTTTTTTTTTTTAAGGGTAGCATTATAGACTTTTTGGAAGAAATACTTTGAACAGATCCTTGTAGTGAGCTCTTGGAGGCCCTCAACTCAAGAGACCAAAAGTAAATGATGTAGGAGGTATGAATAAGACAAATAGAAGACTATAGTTGACCCTTGAACAATGGGTTTGAACTGCACAAGTCCACTTATATGTGGATTTCTGTAATAAATACAGTACAGTACTATAGATGTATTTTTTCTTCCTTGTGATTTTCTTAATATTTCTTTTCTCCTAGTTTACTGTAAAAATACAGTATATACTACATATACAAATATGTGTTTATTGACCATATTATCAGGTAAGGCTTCTGATCAACAGTAAGCTATGAGTAGTTTAAGGGTTCAGGAACTGAAAGTTACACATGAACTACAGGGTTGGGGTTGGAGCCCCCAATCCCACGTTGTTCAAGGATCAACTGTATTTTGCTTTGGTTTAGAAGTGGTGATACAGGGTGCCTGGGTGGCTCAGAGGGTTAAAGCCTCTGCCTTTAGCTCAGGTCATGATCCCAGGGTCCTGAGCAGAGAGCCTGTTTCCTCTGCTCTCTCTGCCTGCCTCTCTGCCTACTTGTGCTATCTCTCTGTCAAATAAGTAAATAAAATCTTAAAAAAAAAAAAAGTGGTATATTATCAGAGACCAAAGGAAAGAGATTTTTAGGGAGAAACAGTTGGACAAAATGGCTAATGCTCAAAAGAGGCTGAGTAGGAAATAGCCTCGGGAGAGGCTCTAGGGTTTGTTAATGAGAAATTGCTGATGACTTTTGAGAGAGCAGTTTTCACTAGAGTGGTAAAGATAGAAAAATAACAGTAGCTAACCTGCATTTACTGAATGTGGGTATTATATTTGGTAGAGAAGAATTTATTTATTTATTTATTTTTTTTAAAATTTTTTTTTAATTTTATTTATTTATTTGACAGAGAGAAACACAGCCAGAGAGGGAACACAAGCAGAGGGACTGAGAGGGGGAGAAGCAGGCCTCCCGCCGAGCAGAAAGCCCGATGTGGGGCTCGATCCCGGGTCTCCAGGATCATGACCTGAGCTGAAGGCAGTCGCTTAACCAACTGAGCCACCCAGGCGCCCCGAGAAGAATTTATTTTTTTAAAAAATATTTTATTTATTTATTTGAGAGGGAGGGAGCATAAGCAGGGGTAGGGGCAGAGTAAGAGAGACAAGCAGACTCCCTGAGCGAGGAGCCTGACAGCAGGCTCGATCCCAGGACCCTAACTAAGATCATGACCTGAGCCAAGGTCAGATGCTTAACTGACTGAGCCACGCAGGGACTCCAGAGAAGAACGTCTTAATAAAACACAAAATTATAGCCCTATACAAGAAAATTTTGATCAGTTTGACCAAATACAAATTTAAAATATCTACATGACAGAAGACACCATAAACAAAGTTTCATAGAAAGCCATAGAAAGAAGATATTTATGCATACTCTTTCATTCTCTTTTTGTATGTGTAGGTATTTTATCTCTGTGTGTATCTGTGTGTGTATCACATGATGATCTTTCTCTCTGTCTCCATCTACATCTTAAACAAAAGGTTAGTCTCCAAAATAATAATGAACTAAAGATTTAATATGAAGCACATAAACAATCTAAGAAAAAATGAGCCAAGAAAATGACCAGGCCAGGTGCTTTTAAAGTAGAAATTTGAATGGCCAAATATGGAAAAATGCTATGCCAATAATAAAGGGAGTACAAATTAAAATGAGATACTATTTCTTAGTTATTGGATTTGCAAAAATTGAAAGGTTTCAGGATATCAAATGTTAACAAGGATATGAAGAAATAGGAACTCAAGCACTGGTGATGAAAGCATAAATTGGTGCAACCTCTTCATGAGAAATTTGAGAGTGCTTAGAAAAATTGAAAATACACACAATTTAGGACCCAGCAATTTGGCCTTTAAGTATTTACCATAGAGAAGTTCTCTGTACAAGGACACATGTACAAGAACACATGTACAAGGATGTTTATTGTAGCTTTATTGAAATAAAAAGTTAGAAACAGGGGCGCCTGGGTGGCTCAGTTGGTTAAGCGACTGCTTTCGGCTCAGGTCATGATCCTGGAGACCCAGGATCGAGCCCCACATCGGGCTTCCTGCTCGGCAGGAAGCCTGCTTCTCCCTCTCTCAGTCCCTCTGCTTGTGTTCCCTCTCTCGCTGTGTTTCTCTCTGTCAAATAAATAAATAAAATCTTTAAAAAAAAAAGTTAGAAACAACTTAAGTATTCAGTAGTAGGAGATCTGATGAATAAGGGTATTCAGTTATTCCACAAATATTTATTGAGAGTCTTATAATGTGCCAGGAACTGGAGTTAATGCTTAAAGTATGACAGGCACAGTCCTTACCCTCAAGGAGCTTACTGTCCAGTAGATGAGAGACATTAAACCATAAAATGAGAGACATAGGTATAAAAGTTATCAATACCATTCAGATATTTGTGATGAAGGAGAAGTACAGGGTGCTATAAAACTACAGAAGGAAATCAAATCAGAAAGGTTGCTAATGGATGTATTTCAAAATAGCTTAAACAATAAGGGGATGTACTAACATACACAAGCAGAAGTCCTATATAGGGATGGCTCTAGGTTGGTTAATTCAGTGCCTCTGTGACATCAAGGACTCATGTTCTATTCATCTTCCTACTCGGCTAATCTCAGCATGTTGGCCTTATCTTCACCTACCACTCCTTAAAGTATCAAGTGCCTATTTCAGCACCAAGCTAGGATAAATGACCAATAGGACAGAATTCAGTGGAAGAAAGACTTTTTCTTCTTTGTATTATTTCTTTATTACAAATACTGAATTTTTATTATTTTAATAATTTTATATTAAATCTTTAAAAATTTGAAATTATGACATAGAGAAGATAAAAACCTTGTGTATATACTTTAAGGAGTGTAACAAAACTGTACTCAACAAGAAGACTACAGTTATTACTTTTATTTATTTATTTAACTTTTTTAAAAAAAGATTTTATTTATTTATTTGACACAGAGAAACACAGCTAGAGAGGGAACACAAGCAGGGGGAGTGAGAAAGGGAGAAGCAGGCTTCCCGCTGAGCAGGGAGCCCGATGTGGGGCCCCATCCCGGGTCTTGATCCTGGGTCTCTGGGATCATGACCTGAGCTGAAGGCAGTCGCTTAACCAACTGAGCCACCCAGGTGCCCCTAAAAGATTTAATTTATTTGACAGAGAGACAGGGAGAGAGGGAACACAAGCAGGAGGAGCGAGAGAGGGAGAAGCCAGCTTCCTGCCGAGTAGGGAGCCTGATGTGGGGCTCTATCCCAGGACCCTGGCATCACAACCCGTGCTAAAGGGAGCCACTTAATGACTGGGCGCCCCTGAAAAAGCTTTTTAAAATGATATATATGGGGGTGTCTGGGGGGCTCAGTCATTAAGTGTCTGCCTTTGGCTCAGGTCATGATCCTGGAGTTCCAGAATCAATCCCTAGATCCTATTCCCTGCTCGGCAGGAAGCCTGCTTCTCTCTCTCTCACTCCCCCTGCTTGTGCTCCCTCTCTAGCTGTGTTTCTCTCTGTCAGATAAATAAATAAAATCTTTTAAAAAAGTGATATATGTGGGTTGGAGCAGTTTTTTAAAAAAATGTATTTCAACATGAAAGAATAACTATATATTTAGGAATTTTATATTCTTACTCTTTAGCTTCTTAGTTTTGATTTTGTAATTTGAGTATAAATATTCATGACAATAAATACAATATGCATATTTTATTTGATTTTAAGAACTAGTTTATGTGATTACACTCAGTTTTACATATTGACAAATCATGATACTTTATTTCCAAATCTCATTTTAGAGAGCACTAATATGTATATCTGGAGCCAAATGAGGCAAAAAGAAAAGGTATTTTTATATTTTCCCCTCATAAAAGAGTTGATTATATTTGGAATATAGGATATTATTATTAACAGTATTACTGATGATACCTTTTATTAGCTAGTTCAAGAGTGTATAAAACATTTCAGCATCCATTCTCATTTGATTTTCATAACAGCCTAATTAGGCAGAATAACATTTATCTTCATTTAAATTGAAAAAAACGATTAGAAAAACTGTAATATACTGCATGTCTTATGGACAGTAATGGGAACATAATACCATTATTGATGTTTCTTTGCATATATTTAGACTACAGTTTATATTTTTATTTTGTAGATGAAAATAAACTGTTACCTGCAAGATCAGGATGTACAATAGAAGATCATGTAATTGCGGGAAATGTAGAAGAATTTCGTAAAGATTTCATTTCAAGAATATGGTTGACCTACAGGGAAGAATTTCCTCAAATAGAAGGCTCGGCTTTGACAACAGACTGTGGTTGGGGCTGCACATTAAGAACTGGCCAGATGTTATTGGCTCAAGGACTCATACTACACTTTCTTGGTAGAGGTAAATAAAATCTCTGTTTTTGTGGGAGTTTTTTGTTTTTGGGGGGGGCGCAGGGATAGAGGGAGAGGGAGAGAGAATCTTAAGCAGGTTCCATGCCCACCACAGAGCGTTATGTGGGGCTCAATCGCAGAACCCTGAGATCATGACCTGAGTCAAAATCAAGAGTCAGAGGCTTAACCAACTGAGCCACCCATGCACACCTGTTTTTGTTTTGTTTTGTTTTTTAAATTTGAACTCCAGCTTACAAAACTGTGTAAAATTTCCTCTGGTTAATTTCTTGACTTCCTGATGTCGTCCAATGGTTGTAACTAATCTAACATATTCCATCTTTATTGAACTAGACTAGGTATGACTTATAATAAGTTTTTAGTAGCCTTTGGATTTTTTTGTTATTACTTATTTTGATTGAATTATCTGATTATCTCCAGTTCAGTAAATCTTGAGCAGGTCAATAGCAGGGACTTTGAGCAGATAGTTGATATTTTTATATTACTTATATCTTAAGAAATTTAAACCCATTTCTTTATTTTCTCTCTGCATATCAAAAATGCTTTAAAACATTTTTATCTTTACAAATATGATTATAATCAGTTAACTTGATTAGGCTTATTTTTTTTTTTAATTTTATTTATTTGAGAGAAAGAGAGAGTGAGAGAGAGCATGAGAGGGGAGAAGGTCGGAGGAGAAGCAGACTCCCCAGGGAGCTGGGAGCCCAATGTGGGACTAGATCCCCGGACTCGAGGATCATGACCTGAGCCAAAGGCAGTGGCTTAACCAACTGAGCCACCAGGTGCCAGATTAGGCATATTCTTAATAAGGTTATCATGCTTCGTCTTTTAGACTCTCAAAAATGTCATGGTGGATAATCTTTTTAATGTATTGTTGGATCCTGTTAGCAAGGATCTTGTTAAGAATCTTGGCATCCATATTCATCAGAGATATTGGTCTGAAGTTCTCCTTTTTGATGGGGTCTTTGTCTGGTTTGGAGATTAGTGTAATGCTGGCTTCATAGAAAGAGTCTAGAAGTTCTCCTTCTGTTTCTGTTTTTTGAAACAGCTTCAGGAGAATAGGTGTTATTTCTTCTTTGAATGTTTGGTAGAATTCCCCAGGGAATCTGCCTGGTCCTGGGCTCTTGTTTTTTTGGGAGGTTTTTGATCACCACTTCAATCTCATTACTAGATATAGGTCTATTCAGATTGTCAATTTCTTCCTGTTTCAGTCTTGAAAGTTTATAGGTTTCCAGGAATGTTTCCATATCTTCTAGGTTGTTAAACTTATTGGCATATAATTATTGATAGTAATTGATACTTCTTACATATATCTATTTTTGAAAAAGAAAAACCTTTCTTACCATTTCTGTTAGTCTATTTTTTATAATTTGTACCTCTGTAGGAAGATTTTAGTTTAGTGTTTTAGGCTATCATATATGGTTATTACTAAGTATTATCATATTTTAAAGTTAGATTCTCTGCATTGCATGGCAAATATTTGGTAACCTTTCTGTAGGAATTATTAATGAGATTATTTAGAGAATGTTTATTCAAGAGTAGTATGGATAATACAAAGAAAAAGAATTTTTAAACTTTCTCTGAGGTGATTTATTTTAGTCTTGTGTGTAATCATGGACAAGAATTGGGATATTTTTCATAGTCCTAATTAGTTCTCTGAGTCTATGATTCATTTTGTTAACTTAAAATTTACATGTGTGCTGGAACTGTCTTATAAAAACTGTGAATTAGTGAATATAGTTGGCTTTGGAGGATCTTTGATCTTTAATGACTTCTATTTATTAACTTTTCATTTACTAGAGAATTGATATTACTCCCTAAACAATGATTATTTTGAAAGGATTGAGAAAAAAAACAAAGAAATTTAATTAAAACTTCCATGGTTAGACTTCTATTTTAACATATAATCAAAATCTACTTTCTTTTTTTTTTTTTTTTAAGATTTTATTTATTTATTTGACAGAGAGAGAGAGACCACAAGTAGGCAGAGAGGCAGGCAGAGAGAGGAGGAAGCAGGCTCCCTGCCAAGCAGAGAGCCCGATGCGGGCCTGGATCCCAGGACCCTGAGATCATGACCTGAGCCGAAGGCAGAGCCTTTAACCCACTGGGCCACCCAGGTGCCCCAAAATCTACTTTCTGAAGTTATTCTCTCATTAATGTTAGTGAATATGTTTATTGTGCCTTTGGGTAGTCAAAGTTGGATATCTGATAAACAGTACTGGTGAGGGAATACAGAAGTCCTCCTTCCATTTCAGCACTACTGGAAAAGAAAAGAAAGGAAAGAAAGGCATTTTCTGGAGTTATTTATTTGTACCTGAGTTTACTATTCTTTTTTTTAAGTTATAAGTTATTTTTTAACTTATATCTCAAAGCTTTATTGAGATATAATTTACATAACATAAATGCACTCAGTTAAAGTGAACAGTTCAGTGGTTTTTGGTATGCTTCCAGGGTTCTGCAACCATCACCATCACCTAATTTTAGGATATTTTCATCATTCCCCAAAGAAACCTCCTACCCTATGACAGTCTCTCCCAGTACCCTGCTTGCCATATGCAATATAAATCTACTTTCTGTCTCTATAAATTTGCCTACCTCTGTGTTTATTATTTTAGTTTAGTAACCTATATGACTTTAAATGCTATCTACTTATTTTAGTAGAACTGTTAAAGTCTATTTAAAAGATCTGAACACCTTGCTTTGGAACTACTATAGCTTGGACCTGGCCTGATGCTTCAAACATTGACAATTCAGACTCTGAATCATGGACTTCCAACACTGTAAAAAAATTCACTGCATCATTTGAGGCATCACTTTCAGAGGAAAGAGAACTCAAAGCCTCAACAGTTTCTCAGAAGGAAACAATCAGGAGATACTCTGAAGATCATGAAATGCGAAATGAAATTTACCACAGGAAAATTATCTCTTGGTTTGGTGATTCCCCTTTGGCTCTCTTTGGTTTACATCAACTAATAGAATATGGAAAGAAGTCCGGGAAAAAAGCCGGAGATTGGTACGGGCCAGCTGTGGTTGCCCATATTTTAAGGTAAAATTGTATTAAAATCTTTCGTCTTATGACAGAGGTCTTTAGGCTTAGAGATACTGATTTTTGCAGTGCCTATATAAAATTGACACTTTTTTAAAGTCTTACTACTTGAGAATATTCACAAGGAAGCTTTCATTTGCTAATGAGGAAAAAATAAGATATTACAATACTAGTAACATTTAGCTATGACAGATTTTTCCTCTTTTGTTCATAGGTATAGATATCCAGGGTTTCTGTCTAACCAGGTTTTCATTAAACCTTATTGGAATGTTCTAAAAACTAACAACTCTTTCAACCTTGGAACATGCATAACATTATAGTTTTTTTTTTTTTAATAGTGTAACCTGGGGGCTGTAATGTACTGATAGTGTAATGAAATGTCAAGAGCTAAAATTGATGTTTTCAGCATTTCTTTGCACACATCAAATTCTTGTGAATTGTAAATGTATGGGACTATTAATATTATAATTATATCATAGTAAAAGTAAAGGGTCTGTGACATTCAGAGCAGTTAGAAAAAAGTCGAAAGTCAAATTTCACTGTACCTCAGCCTTTTATGTGCCATTTGTTTGGATATTGCTTGATTAAAAAAAAAATTGTCTTATTTGTTGTGTGTTCCATTGTTGTAAATGGAACCATTAATATGTCATCCAGATATAGTATATTATAGTAAGTTTACTCCATTTAAGACACATATAAATTAAAAATTATTATAATTTTTTGCATATTAACAGGCTTTTACATTTTATAGGTCAGATGCTTACAAATTGAAATGCATTTGCCTAATGTTATTAAATGGATTATTAATATCAAGTCCTGCTTGGTATGATATTTATAAAAACATAATTATAAAACCTTAGTTTCTACTCTTCAAGATTATGTTCTATACCCCAGGGATCAGAACACTTTTTCTGTAAAAGGCCTCACAGTAAATATTTTAGGCTTTGCAGGCTATAAAGGGCTTTGATGCCCATTTTTCTTTTTTTTTGTTTTATAACCCTTCAAAACTGCAAAGACCATTCTTAGCTTATAGGTTGTACAAAAACAGGCCACAGGTTGTATTTGGCCTATGGGCCACAGTTTGCCAATCACTCTTCTAAATGAACACATACAAACATAAATAAGAAGTCATGTGAAATTAAAAATTATAAATATACAGATAAATAAAAATATTTATATTTCTCCAATTTGTGTAATTTCTTTTTACAGATATTATTGTGACTTTTTTCAAATCACATGCACCATTGAGAACATTATACTCAGAAATATTTTTCAACTTGCAATTTTACTTATAGAATTCTAAGACTCAAAATTAGGAAATTCATTTGTTGTTCAGATTATGTAGGTTTTTGAGTGAAGGGAAAAAAAGTCATGCTTGCATTTATTTTTTTATTTATAAAGATTTATGTATTTATTTGAGAGCGAGAGAGAGAGACAGCAGACTCCCCCTGAGCATGGAGTGTATCTGGGGCTTGATCTCATGACCCTAAAAGATCATGACCTGAGATGAATTGAGTTCAAGGCTTAACTGAAGTGCCCCTGTAACTTATATTTTAATGTTCTTCAAATAATTTAGTGTAATTCTGTACTTAGAAAGGACTGATTTGATTTTGATACCATTCAGATAATAGTTTTGAAAGCAGACACTATGGTTAAATAAGAAAGTTAAAAAAAATGATGGCTTTCTTTCTCCTTAAATTAAATCTTTAACTATTAACTGGAAACGTTAGGCTTTTAAAGGATGATATGTATTGCTTTTTTAGAAAAGCCGTTGAAGAAGCAAGGCATCCTGATTTACAAGGAATAACTATTTATGTTGCACAAGACTGTACAGGTGAGGAATGTATATAATTCTAACTTTTATACAATTATTTGGTTATACTTTTTTATTTATATATAATTGGCATATGACATATTAGTTTCAGACGTACAATATGACTCAATATTTGTATATATTGTGAAATGATCACCACAGTAAGTCTGATTAATATCTTCACCATATATAGTCACAAAATCCTTTTCTTGTGATAAAGATAAAGATCTACTCTCTTAGCAACTTTTTTTTTTTTTAAGATTTTATTTATTTATTTGACAGAGAGAGATCATAAGTAGGCAGAGAGGCAGGCAGAGAGAGAAGAGGAAGCAGGCTCCCTGCCCAGCAGAGAGCCCGATGTGGGCCTCGATCCCAGGGCCCTGAGATCATGACCCGAGCTGAAGGCAGAGGCATTAACCCACTAAGCCACCCAGGTGCCCTCTTAGCAACTTTAAAAAAAATATATTTTGAGAGAGAGAGAGAGTGCAGAAACAGAGGGAGAGGCAGAGGGAGAAGGAGAGGGGCAAGGACAAGCAGACTCCACACTGAGCAGGGAGCCAGATATAGGGTTTAATCCCAGGACCCTGGGATCACTACCTGAGCCCTGAGCTGAAGGCAGATGCCCAACCAACTGAGCCACCCAGGTGCCCCTCTTAGCAAATTTCAAATATAACAACATAGTATTATAAACTGTTGTCCCATGCTGTACATTACATTCTCCTGACTTATTTATTTTGTAGCTGGAAGTTTATACCTTTTGACTCCCTTTACCCACTTCACCTTCTTCCCCACCCTCTGCCTCTGGAAGCCAGCAATCTGTTTTGTGAAGGGAAAACTCATTTGATTAAAGTATATATATTAGTTCAGAAGAGTCAGAGATAGGGATGGTCATGTGTGTGTGTTGCCTCAGAAAAATTAAAGAATTTAAAAGTTTATAATTAGAAGCCATTACTAAGTAGTTTAGAAAAAGTAAGATGATAAATTGAAACATGGAAAGAACTCTTGTTACATTTTTGTACCTTTGGTTTAGATTGTGGGAGATAGGGAAGTGGCTGAACAGAATTTGATAGCTCATAACCTAAATTTGAAATTTAAAGGGAAGAAGTGGGGCACAAATAGCAGAATTTGTTAATTAGCTAACTGTACAAGAGCAGAAGACTTTGGTTTTCTTCAAACAGGGAGTATGAAGGAAGCTTTTTTGTAGTTGTTAAACAACGAAATAAAGTTTTGTCTGTATTTGGTTCTACAAAATCCTCCCATTTTCTCTTGAAGTATTCTACTTAGGCTGTCAACACCCATCGTGCTACTCAGACTGCTGTTATCAGTAATTTAATCTTGCTAAAAATCCAGTGGTCACTTCCCAGTCCTCACATCACACAGTCTTCTAGCAGCATTTGATATAGTCGACTACTTTTTCCTCCTTGTAATGTTTTGTTTACTTGGTTTCTAGAATGCTACTTTCCCGGTTTTCCTTCTGCTGTATCCACTCCTTCATAGTCTCCTTTGCTGGTTTTCCTTACCTTTCCTTTTCTCTTGTACACAGATTTGAATTCACCTGATCTCATGGCTTTAGAGGACCATCTATGTGCTGTCAGCTCCCAAATTTATAGGACCTCTCACCAAATCCAGGCTTTTATACCTATAACTGCCTACTCATCCTCCCTGCTTGCATGTTTAATAGATACCTAAGACTTAGCATGTCTAAAACGGAATTCCTGATTCTCCTTTTCTTTCCCCTCCTGTAGTATAAATGGTATGTCTCTTACTTCATTTACTTATACCAAAACCATTCAAATAATCTGTGACTCCCTTTGTTCCCTCTCTCATCTTGCATTTAACGTATTAAGGAGTTCTTTAATTTATTGATCACTTTTAACCAGCTCCAAATGACCATCCCATGACTGTTCCCTATCTTCATAATTACTGCCCTTGTTTGAGCCACTATCATCTCATGTTAGATTATTGCAACTTCCTCCCTTCCTCCCTCCCTCCTTCCTTTTTCTTCTGTCCTCTTTCCTTCCCTCCTTCTTTCTTTCTTTTTCTTCCTTCCTCCCTTCCTCCCTCCTGTCCTTCCTTCCTTTCTTTCTTTCTTTCTTTCTAGATGCATTTATTTGAGAGAGAACATGTGAGCGTGAGCAGGGGGAGGGACAGAGGGAGAGGCAGAGAGAGAATCTCAAGCAGACTTCCTACTGACTGCGGAACCCGATGCAGGGCTTACTGTCAGGACCCTGAGAT
This sequence comes from Spilogale gracilis, assembly GCA_004023965.1. Lineage (NCBI taxonomy): Eukaryota > Metazoa > Chordata > Mammalia > Carnivora > Mephitidae > Spilogale > Spilogale gracilis. The sequence goes on from PITA01015917.1 coordinate 41,499, forward strand.
CATGACCTAAGCTGAAATCAAGAGTTGGATGCTTAACTGACTGAGCAACTTAGGCACCCTATTTTTAATTGTTCTCTGTGCTTCAGCCCCTGTCCCTACAGTCTGTTATCAATACAGGAAACACTAGTAAAGTGTAAGTCAGATTAGGACATTCCTTTTCTAAACTCTTCAGTGGCATGCTATCTCACTCAAAGTAAAAACTGCAGTCTTTACAGTGGCCTTTAAGAGTTCACCGAATCTGGGGCATCTGGGTGGCTCAGTCGGTTAACCATCTGCCTTTGGCTCAGATTGTGATTCCAGAGTCTTGGGATTGAGTCCCACATTGGGCTCCCCACGCGGGGAAATCTGCTTATCTCTCTCCTCTGCCCCTCACCCTCTCTCATGCTCACTCTTCTCTTGTTCTGCTCTCAAATAAATAAGATCTTAAAAAAAAAAAAAAGTTAACACAATCTGTCTTCATTCTCCCCCAGTGTTTTACTTTACCTCCTAACCTTATTTCCTATTATTTTACCCCTTGATAACTTCCCTCCAGAGACACAGCCTCTTGTTCCTGGAATATGCTGGCTATGCTTCTGCCTTAAGCATTTGCATTGACTGATCTTTATACCTGGAATGCTCTTCCCCTAAGTTCTGGCATTCTTGATTTCTTACTTTCTCTTGACTTAAATGTTAGTTTCTCATAAGGCCCTCCTTCCCACCTTATTTTAACCCCCACCCCCCACGCCTACATTTCCCATCCATCTTTTTCCCTTTGTTTCTCTTCAAAGCACTCATCACCATCTGACATATCTTTTTTAAAAAAATATTTTATTTATTTATTTGAGAGAGAGAGAGTGCACACAAGTGGGAGAGGACAAAGTAGGCTCCCCAGTGAGCAGAGAGCCTGGCAGGGCTTGATCCCATGACCTTGGGATCATGACCTGAGCTGAAGGCAGATCTCAACTGGCTGAGCCACCCAGGTACCCCAAACCATCTGACATATCTTATATTTTACAATGTACTGTATTTCCTTATATTAGAGTATATGATCTATGAGGACAGGGTTTTCCCTCTATTTTGCTCACTGATAAAGTCCTTGGTGTCATATAGTAGTTACTCAGTAAGTATCTCCTGAATGTATAAATGAAGTAGATTTTTTTTTAACTCACTGAGACCCAAAGAGTGATATCAGATATTAGATGATTGGCCAATGGGGAGGAGGGATTAGAGTAAAAATGTTTCTGAAAATCATTTTTATAAAATTTAATACATATTTATTTTTCTCAGTTTACAGTTCTGATGTGATTGATAAACAGTGCACTTCCATGGCCTCTGATAATACAGATGACAAAGCTGTTATTATTCTAATCCCTGTTAGACTTGGAGGGGAAAGAACCAACACCGACTACTTAGATTTTGTAAAGGTATGAAATAACTAATTTTTTAAGGCAATGTTATCTAATATGAAAAATACAGAAGATGTACAGTCGTTTTTCTATGAAATGGAAAGTCATGATTTTTTGTTGTAGATTATAAAGCTTGATATTAGAGATTTTAAATTTCAGTATTGTAAGATCAGATATGATTTGAAGGGTATGGTATTCTATGACCAAGTAAAAAGCCTTTTAATCTTTTTGTAGCTAATCAAGGAGATATAGATGCAGTAATAATCATATTATCATACATAATAATCTGTAATATGTCTACAGTTCCCATTATCCCTTTTTGTGATTGTTTAAAAGTATGTACCTTTATTTATAAAACCCACATTAAACTATTTTGAGATAATGATTGAAACTGAGTTTTCTATTATTGCTATATTATCTTTTAACTTGTTTCCTGTGCCACCATAAGGTCAATATGTAGAATGACTATTTATTTGTATAGATAGAAAGGATGAAGATAGTATGGGGTAAAGTTCCATCTTGGTTTTCTTTATATTAACCAGTTAAAAATCTGTTCTATTTTAGTACACATAATTCTTTTTATCCAGATGAACCTGTCTACTTATGATTTTTAAAAGATTTTATTTATTTATTTGACAGAGAGAGAGATCACAAGTAGGCAGAGAGGCAGGCAGAGAGGAGGAAGCAGGCTCCCTGCTGAGCAGAGAGCCCAATGCAGGCCTCAATCCCAGGACCCTGAGATCATGACCTGAGCTGAAGGCAGAGGCTTTACCCACTAAGCCACCCAGGCGCCCAAACCTGTCTATTTATTTTATCTTGTTTTGGGCACCAAGACGTTCAGTTGTCAGAAAACTTTAACTTAAAGGAATTTTTTTTTTTTTAGTATAGTTGATACACAGTGTTACATTAGTTTCAGGTGCACAGCATAGTGACTCACCTTCTCTATATGTTATACTTGTGTTCACCGTAACGGTAGCTACCATCTGTCACCATGTAATGCTTTTACAGTATCACTGACTATATTCCCTATGCTGTGTCTTTTTTTTTTTTTTAAGATTTTATTTATTCATTTAAGAGAGAGAGAGCACTAGCAGGAAGGAGGGGCAGAGAGAGAGGGAGAAGCAGGCTTCCCGCTGAGCAGTGAGCCCGATGTGGGGCTTGATCCCAGGACCCTGAGATCATGACCTGAGCTGAAGGCAATTGCTTAACCAGCTGAGCCACCCAGGTGCCCCTATGCTGTGTCTTTTATTATGACTGTGACTTATTCATTCCACAACTGGAAACCTGTGTTTCTATTCCTCTTACTCATTTGTCCATCTTCCCCACCTCCCTTCTCTCTGTATTTACATGTCTGATTCTGCTGTTTTGCACAAAACTTTAACTTTTGAAATACTTAGTTTTGGTTAAGATTATAGTATTTATAATATTGTAATAGTTTTAATCAAGTTCTCATCTATTCAAAGCCAGAGATGGAATTCCTCTTTGGCTGGAGTGTTATGGCATACAGTAATCTTGAAATTTGTCTTTTATGTTTCAGTAACAGTTTGTTCCACACCTGAGGCTTCATGGTCCATGTGTATATGGGTGAAACATATATCCTCACTGTAGACTATGCTGTTTCTAAAAGTCTAGAGCAGTTGTTTTCAATACATGGGATATGGAAATTTTCTAACTGGTATATTGGCTTTTCATAATAGTTACTGAATTTCTGCAGGCGTACATGTTATTAATAATACCAGTACTATACTATATTGATAACATATGAATTCCCTAGGTAGAAGTGGGGTTTTGCTTTCTAAAATGTGGGCTCTTTAGTAAAGTTAATGGTAGAATGTGGAACGTTATGAGCCATTTCATCTAGCAAATCCATTGAGGGTTTTGGGACTTCTGGCATGTTGCCCTGTCTCAATAGATTATAATCAAGTTTGAACTGGATTCCCTCTGCCTTTTATATAACCATGAAAAGATTAGAAATTGAGACAATCTTAGAATTGATTCCTTTAGCCAAACCCCCGTTTCTGGTAGAATGGGCTGCAGATGGCTTCAAGGCATGTTTCATCTAGCTGAGGTCTTTGCTACTTGGTGGTATTACTGTTTCTTATCAGATGGTAGGATTGCCTCATGCTCTTGAATGATTCGTTGGAGCCTGACGTGTAGTGAAACAAACCATGGTCAGCTGTTAGGGTGATCCCCAGTACCTAGCATATAGGAGTTGCTCAACAAATACTTGTCCACTCTCATATCTGTGTAACACTTTTAATACAGATATATCTCATTTTGCCTTTACAAACAGCTAGGAACTATCTTATCTTTATAAAACAGAAAAGACAGATGTTAAGTCATAAGTTTAAGTTCAGATAGCAAACTGGTAACAACCAGAATTTTTGTTATTTTCAAATTTTTCCCTAAAATGTGGACTTTTATTTTTCTAAACAAACAAACAAACAAACAAATAATTATTTAGCATGAGCAGGGAGAGGGGTGAAGGAGAGAGAGACTCTCAAGCAGACTCCCTACTAAGTGCAGAGCCCAATGTGGGCTTACAACCTTGAGATCACAACCTAAGCCAAAACCAAGAGTTGGGTGCTCTACCAACTGAGCCACCCAGGTTCTCCTAAAATATGGACTTTTAAAAATGTAATAGTCTTTGAGCTTCTACCAGTTTAATTTTTACATTTTATACATTTTAATTTTTCAATTATCAGCAAAAAATGGCTGAAATTATTGACTGAATTATAGGTCATATATGATGAGTTATGTTTGCTTAGGGGTTAGTTGGGTCAAAAGCCAAAACGATAACTTGTAAAGAGGCATTCACTTGGAAGTGAAAAAATAGAGTGTCTGATACTCCTGAAAAAAGAATAATCTTCCTCTTTCATTTCTTTTTCCTCCTCTGCTCTCCTTTCTTTACCTCCTCTTCCTCCACCACTCCATGCTTCCCACTCCATTTCCCTCTCTCCTTCCACTTCCTGCTCCTTCTTTGTCAGCAGCTGTATTTTTTCCTGCCAAACCATTGCACAGTGGTAGTCTCTACAATTCACCACTCAGTTCTATTTTTCAAATTTCTTTATCAAGGTAATTCCAGTCTTTCAGAGATGGTACCATCCTCTGCTACATTCTGTGAAGAGAGAGAAAGTTGGTGTAGTGCTTTATCAGCTCTTAGCTCAGGAAGTTTATTTATTTATTTATATTATTTTAAAGGGCCTAGAATGGGGAAAATCTAATATGTTCTTCTCCAGGAAGACAAATTAGGACTTTTGTTGACTGATTACTTCAGTCTTATTTATTGCTTCATGGGTATAGCTCAATAAATTCTCACCATTAAGTAACTGTGAAGAAGCTTTTTTAGGAACTAAAAAGTGTTTCAGGTTTCCAAAGTTGTAGTCTCTTATATGTAATGACATTCTAGTTCCTAATCTGCTTCTAAGTGTTTATTGCTAAATCTGCTGTAGTCTCTTGTAAAGGAAATATAGATGTTAGGAACCAAAGTCTTTATTCCATTACTTGGAGTCATTCTTTTTTGCTGAGGAGAGTCACCGATGATCTTGATATATATTTTTTTTATTTTCTTGGCTCTGAGGGACTTAGAACTTTCACTTCCTAATGGCTGTCTTTGTCAAGGAACTGTGTCAGCTGATCAGACTGCCTCAACTTGAAGTAAGGCACTCTCTAATTAAGGATTTTTATTTGAGGGGAAAAGAATAGAATAATAAACTATTAATGGAATAATAAAAATAGAATAATAACATTTTGTTATTTATTTTCTGTATAATTTTATCTTAGTTAGCTCTAAAATTTTAACCTAGAATATGTGTTCTTTATTTTATTTAACTTTTTTAGTTGAAGTTCTCCTTTCCAGAAAAACTAGTATGATATTTTCACATGACTGATAATATACAAAGTTGTTTTCTCTAAAGGGTTATTTATAACAGTGAGGACCTGGAAACAGATATTCACAATGGAGATTTTAAAGCGTGTTGTGCTGTTTCCATAAAATATATTTTATAGCCATTAGATATTATACTAGTGATCTATATTTATTGGTAGAAAAAGAGGTGTACAACATAATGAGTGACTTAAGTTAAAACAGTGTATGTAGTATGATACCACATACATAGGATTGTATTCATAAATCTCTATGCGAATATATGTAATATAGATCGAATTCAAGAAGGTGTTTCCCAAGTATTAATAATTACCTCTTAGTGTTGGGGTTTTGGGAAATTGCTAGTTTAAAAAAAATTAGTTTATTTAAGTAATCTCAATACCCAGTATGGGACTTGAATTCATGACCCTGAGATCAAGAGTCACATGCTCTTTTGACTGAGCCACCCAGGAAATTTTTATTTCTTTTTTTAAGTGGGCTCCATGCCAAGTGTGGAGCCCAAAGTGGGGCTTGAACTCAGCATCCTGAGATCAAAACCTGAGCTGAAATCAAGAGTGGGATGCTTAACCCACTGAGCCTTCCAGGCCCCCCAATTTTTACTTTTTAAAATATACTCTATGTGTGTTTTTAAAATAATAACTACATATCATTATTTTTTAAAGATTTATCTATTTTAGAGAGAGTGTGCATATGGCAGGGTGGGGCAGAAAGAGAGAGGAAGAGAGAATCTCAAGCAGACTCTGTGCTGAGCATAAAGCCCCATGTGGGGCTCCATTTCACAACCTTGAGACAACAACCTGAGTGGAAACCAAGAATCAGGCATTCAACCGACTACACCATCCAGGTGCCCCAGCCACATATTATTTTTAAGAAAATAATTTAAAACAATACTCCATGGTTTTATTACTCATTGGGAAAAGAGCATTAGTTCATATACTTTGTATTTTAATTAATTAATTAATTTTAAAGATTTATTTATTTTGAGAGGGAGTAAAAGCAGTAGGAAGGGCAGAGGGAGAGGGAAAGAGTGAATCTGAAGCAGACTTACTGCTGAGTGTGGAGCCCAAGGTGGAGTTCCATCTCATAAACCTGAGATCGCAACCTGAGCTGAATTTTGATCGGAATGGCATTGAAAGTGTCGATTGCTCTGGGCAGTATAGACATTTTGACAATGTTTATTCTTCTGATCCATGAGCATGGAATGCTCTTCCATCTTTTTGTGTCTTCTTCAATTTCTTTCATGAGTGTTCTGTAGTTCCTCGAGTATAGATCCTTGACTTCTTTGGTTAGGTTTAGTCCTAAGTATCTTATGGTTTTTGGTGCTATAGTCAATGGAATAGATTCTCTGATTTCCCTTTCTATTTTTTCATTGTTGGGGTATAAGAATGCAACTGATTTCTGCGCGTTGATTTTGTATCCTGCCACATTACCAAATTGTTGTATGAGATCCAGTAGTTTGGGGGTAGAGTCTTTTGGGTTTTCCACATATAGTATCATGTCATCTGCAAAGAGAGAGAGTTTGACTTCCTCTTTGCCAATCCGAATACCTTTTATTTCTTTCTGTTGTCTGATTG
>PITA01015918.1:0-48293 GCA_004023965.1 Spilogale gracilis
GGGCGAGGAGAGCCAGGTGCACGTTCTGCTTTGTCTGGGTAGCAGCGCGCCTTCCCGTACCCGGAGGGCTCGCCTCTCTTCAAGGTGGAGTAATTGACCTTTATCTTTGTGGTCATCTGCTGAAACCTTTACTGAGCACATGACCGTGTCTGGCTCCGTGCGGGGGTGGTGGGAGAGGCCGCACGGCGGGTCCTCGCCCTCCGCGGTGCCGTCTCAGCGGGCGCACTGACATGGACGAGCCTGTACAGGGCGTGTAGGCAGCAGAATGCGAACAGCACCCTAATGTGAGCCCGCGGCGAAGGATTGACAAGACTGTGCAGGGTGAGGAGGATCCGTGCGTTTGGGGGTGGGACAGAAGGAGCGGCTCGTGCCCGGACGGCTGGGAGGAGCTCCCCCGCGTCAGTCCACGGGGGTGCGTTTTCGGCAGCCATCCTGATTCCTGCCCGTCTTGCTGTGATAAAGCCCGTGTGCGTGCACGCGTGTGCCCAGGGAGCCGCTGGGTGGGTGGTGAGGCGGACGGTGATGGGGTCCTATATTCAGGTGATAATGGGGGGTAACTCGCTGTCCCATAGCAACACCCTAAGATTCGCTGTCCTCCAATACCAGTTTCTCTCTTAACACTGGGCTTTTATGAGCACCTGTAACGAAGGGGCGAGGGAGGGAGCATCCGGCAGCAACTCTGACATCAGGGAGAGAGAAATTTTCATCCTAGACCTCGTATTTGGTCACCCTGATGACATCAGACAACGTCCCCGTGCCTGTGGAGCCTGGGTATGCTCGTGTGCAGGGGAGAAGGCTCTCTCTACCCCACCAGGCTGTGCAGAGAACCCGGGGACACTGTGCGCACAGTACTCTGTGACCTGATGGCATCACGTGTTTTTGTTACATTTTAAATTTTATATTTTTAGTATGTAGTGTGCATGGTACAAAGTTTTAAAAATGCAGAAGGGTAAATGGTGAAGTCTGTCTCCGGCTGGCCGCGTCCTGGGCCTCCCAGAAGCGCTGCGTGGGAGCTGGGACAGCACGCAGCATCCCTGATTTTCAGGAACAGACACTGAGGCCCAGAGAGGTTGAGCGGCCTACCTGAGATCGTCCCGATGGAAGCCCACCTGCGGGCCCCACGTGCAACTGCAGGACGTGGTTAGAGAGGGTCCCACGTTGCTGCATCCTGTAATGTGAGCTGTTGATCTCCCCACCGCCCCAGGCCGTCCAGAACCACACTTCCGTACCGCTAGGCACCCAAACCGTCCCAGGCTCTTCTTTATGTCCTCAATGGGACTTGAGCTCTGAGGGATCTCTTTGGAGATCTGTGGCCTGCTCCCCGAGAAGCCCAGGGTTCTGGAGTCAGAAGACCTGGGTGTCTCTACCTGAGACCAGGTCTCAGCTTCGTGACCTTGGACAGGTCCCTCAATCCCTCTGAGCTTCCTTGTCCATTAAATGGGGTTCATATTCTCTGTCCCCGCAGTTGTGAATTGACTTTCATAAAGTCATTTTGCAAGCTGAAATCGTAAACAAATCCAAGTTCGTATCACTCCCTCCAAGGCCTGGAGGGAGTGAAAAAACCAGAAGTAGGTTCATACTTGGAGTCTCCTCCCGTGGCTTGGAGAGCACCTGCCGTGCTGGGTGAGGCTGGCGGGCCTCATGGCCCTCTCGGATCCCGCACCCCGATCGAGGCCCTGGAACTCGGTGTGAACACTGAGTCACGCGGCGTCGTGCATCCCATCACCAAAGCTCAGCTCCATCTGGTCATCCCGGTCCAAAGTGAGCGGTGATTCCATTAGGAAGACACGTCTCATTAAAGCAACTGTAAGACGCAGCCTGCCAGCCGCCCGGTGGAACGACGCTGCTGCCTGGGAAAGCTGCCCCGCCCCTCCCCCGCTCGCTAATGATTATGGGAGGTTTTATTCCCCCCAACAAAAGTGTTAATTAGACATCGTTCTGAACAGGGATATTACACAAATGAATTAAACTCAAACCAATCAACAAGCCAGCTCTGTGCTTCGGGTCCCCCGAACGAGAAGGGAATGAAGGCGGTAATGGGAAGCAAGCAGTAGGATGTCTTCCCTAATATGGAAAAATAAGCACGAAGGTTCCCTTCAGCTCCACACCGATTCCATGATGGCAGACACCTTTGTCCCTCTGCCTCCTCCGCCCTCCCACTCCTTTCTTCCTACCCCTTTCCGCACCACGTGCACACGCACATGCACGTGCCTACGCCTACACCCGCACACCCAAGCTCACACGCGCAGTAGTGCACACGCACACACGTTTCTAGAGCCCCCTTAGGACTGTGTTGTTGTTCGGTGCTTCCCCGGTGTCTGGGCCCCAGGCTGGGGCAGGGTGGGGACGGAGAGGCCACCCCGGTGGGGAGACCTCGGTTCCTGCCCGCCCCCCACGGCCCACTCACCGCCTTTCAGCACAGGTGAATCCGCCCATCTTTGAGAGCCGTCTGTTTTCTCATCAAAACACAGAGTCTGTTATACTGAAGAGTCTGATGGGCTTGCAGAAGGTACCCAGTGATACCTGGCGCGTCTGTCCCGACAGCCGGGCCACACCGGGAAACACTCTGTGGCCTGGCTGCCAGTTCCCTGTACGGCTCACCCTCTGTGGGCCGAGTGGGGTTGCCTGGAAGGCGGCGTCCCCCTTGAGGGCTCCGGCTTGCGAGGGGAGACAGTGGCGTGGCCTGCAACGGTCGACCGCAGGCAGAGACAACAAGATGGCAGAGTAGCTGTGGGGCTCTCGGCTGGGGCGGGACCGGGGGCCGGGGGCCTGGGGAGACCTGAGAGGCTGCGGCGGGTCTGTGGGGCCCCCGAAGGCAGGACCGCCTCCCTCCCAGCACCCCACGGCCCGGCACAGGGTGTGTGGTTAGACCCGGTGGGATAGGCTGCCCGGGAGGTGGCCCCCCTGCTGTCCGAGGTTGGCAGGAATCAGAGGCTCCTGAAGGCAGAAGACTTTCCCCGAGGGACGGGACGCAGAGATGGAGTATGGAGACAGGCCCCCAGCCTGTCTGAGGGGAGAGGATCTCTGGCTTTCCCTTTCTCGAGCCCCAGACAGTCCCCCGACCAAGCACCCCTCCACTAGGTGCCCGTGTCTCTACCAGCCTGCCCCTGGGGCTCCCCGTGCGGGCATCAAGCCAGGTTCCGAGAGCCGCAGGCTGTCTTCACACATGGCACCTCGGGGGTCCACGGTTGTGCAGTGTCTTCTCTGCTCACGCTACACGTCCCTACTGGGAGTCGCTGGGGCCCCGTCTGGGAGCCCGCTGCCGCAGGATGAGCCCACGCCCCCTGCTTGGCCCTTGAGGGGTCACTGGTCACCGCAGAGCCAACACTCCAGAGACAGAACCTGAAGTTCTTTGTCCTTCCCCTCTTGGATTTTGGGCGCCTCAGTTTCTCATAGGTTCTTCTCTGCCAGTGTCCTTCCAAGTGCGTGGCCTCCTTCACATCCCTGAAGCCCAAGCTCTGATAGGATCCTGAGTGATCCCACAGAGCCGAGATTGAAGGTGGTCGTCCAGGCTCTGTTTTGTGGGTACCCTGCGGCATGTCACGAGGAGGTGAGCCACGGGTACCGGAGGTTCTGTCTCTCCCTTGTGAGTTGCACATATCAGGAGCCAGACGGTGTGGTCCCAGCTCGTCGTCTGCTCGTACTGGATGTAGGACCTTGGGGAGGTCACAGACCCTCCCTGAGATTCAGCTTCCTAGCACGGAGTGGCTATGGTTCAAAAACTAAGATGAATATGAAAATGATTTGTGAATGGTAAAGCTCTTTGTCGGACGTCAGGGGTGATTGTTTCTTGCTAATTCTGTCAGTCCCTTTCCAGGGCAGTAGGGTGGAGGGCAGGAGGCCCTCGTGGAGGACCTGCCAGGAGGCAGCGGGTATAGACAGACTCTCGGGTCACCTGGGGCCGCCCGCTGGCTGCTGCAGGTCACAGTTTATCCATTGGTTTCTCATCCCAGTATATGTCAATGGGAGAAACTGAGGCACGCTGGGGAAGGGACCATTTAGGTTCTCTGCTGCATTTCCTCTGTGCGTGTGTGCATGTGTGTGTGCACGTGTGTGCGCGTGTGTGCGTGTGCTTGTGTGCACGTGTGTGTGTGTGTGTGTGCCACTGTTTTGTGTCCCTTGCACCCTTTCCTTCCACCTCTCAGGGTGGGAGCACATCTTGGCCTCTGGGATGTGCGGCAGACCTGCTAGGACCCATCCTCCCTGCCTCCTGGCTAGTAGCTGGTCCGCTGCCCTCCTGGCCTCTTGTAAGGGATCAGTTACTTACCATCCATCAGTTTCTTTTATCTTTTGGAAGGAAACCTGTTTACAGCGGCGCCCTGGGGACTGAGCCCTGGGCAGTGAGTGCCACAGAGGAGGGAGGTCCAGATGCTGCATGGCAGGCTCACAGTCACAGGCCAGCGGGGAGGGGGCCGTGGCCAGGACCACACTCCCACCCCCCCTGCACTGGAGGAGGGGCAGTGGCACCAGGAGGGGGATAGAAGGCCGTTCGCGCTAGGAGTGCAGATCCAGAGGACGGAGGGAGCCCAAGGGAGAGAATGAACGTGTAGTGAGTCCCACTCTGCACTAGACGCTCTGCTAGCTAGAGATTCTACTTACTGTTGACCCATTTAATTGAATTCTCATGGAGCGCTATTAAATAAAAATTACTAATCCTATTTTCTGGATGAGGTCTGAAGGCCTAGAGAGGTGACGGTGGAAGTGAGTTCAAACCCACACCTGTCTGACCCCAAAGTCTGGGTCGTGGGGGCCTCGGGGAAACACCGACGGGGGAGGCTGGTGGCATCCCCACGGTGCGTGGCCAGCGGCAGTAACGGGCGACACAGGTGACATAGCCCCAGTTTCTGTTCTAGGGACAACAGGGCCCATGATTTCGGAGAAACAAGCCTTTGCCTCCGAAAAAGACGTTGCCACCCAAAGCCTAGAGGTCTGGAGCCATGGAGACCCCACGGAGCCCCCACGATGCCCCACGGAGCCACGGGTTTTGGAAGCAGACTGCAGAGAGCCTGGCTGCAGACAGAGGCTCCCAAAGCCCTGGGATGGCCAGAGGGGCTCTGGTTGGCTTGTTTCACGTGGAGGGAAGCTTAGGGGACACTGAAGGTCGGGCCTGGGTGGCCTGGACTGCAGGGCAGACGGCGCCCCCTGGAGCACGGAGCTGGAATGGGGGGGTTCAGAGCATGTATCGATGCCCTCATTGATGAATCAGGGCTCCGGACTTCCTCTCTGTTGGGCTCGCGTGAACCGGGGCTGGGCGGCAGAGGTGTGATGGCACACGCTTCCTGCTGGGCAGCAGGCGTTTACAGGTGGTGACGGGCCGTGCCGCCCCCCGCGCTGCCATCACCACACAGCCCAGGTGTGACAGCGTGGGAAACAGTTCGGGGGGCGGCAAGTCCGAGGTCAGGGGGTTGGCAGGGCTGGAATCTCTGCCCGCCGCAGAGGGCCGCCTCCTCTCTGGGTCCCACGTGATCTTTCCTCTGTGGGTGTGCCGTGACACCCCCGCTTTCATGGCCCCCATCAGATTGGGCAGTGCCCTCCCCAATGGCTTCATTCACCTGAATCTTCTTTAAAGGCCCCTGATGCAGTCGCATTCTGGGGTGCTGGGGTTAGGGGCTTCAGACGGACTCTGGGGGACACCAGCCCAGCAAGGGGCACAGAGAACAAGAACAGCTGGAGGAGGCTTGTGGGTCTCTCCACAGGTGGGCAGGCCCTGCAAGGACAGCAGGTGTGTTCCCAGAGCCGCGGTGGTGCGGGTTCTCCCTGGGGAGGTGCGGCCCGGGGTGGGGGGCCGAGCCTGGTGCCACCTGGTCAGCCACTGGGGCTGACATCCTCCGCACACAGTGAGGCCGCGGGGCTGGGTGAGGGCCTCATGTAGCCCTGTCTCAGCTTGATGCGGGGGAGCGGCTGTGGGAGTAGTCCTGTGAGCACGGTCAGGCAGCGCAGGGGCGCTGCGGGGAGCACTCTGAGGCCTGGCAGGCTGGGCAGGGGCCTCTCTGAGCCCCGGCAGGTCTGCAGTGAACCTCTGTGAGCTTCGCCCTCCTAGGGGGCCGGAGCTGCATAGAGTCTTAGCTCTGCCCTATGGGCTGGCTTTCCTATGACAGAAGTCCCAGAAGATGCCACGTCATCCAGGTCCCACTGAGGCCACGATGCCCACTGAGGCCACAATGCCTGCCAAGGCCAGGGTCCCACTGAGGCCACGATGCCCGCCAAGGCCATGGTCCTACTGAGGCCACAATGCCCACCGAGGCCAGGGTCCCACTGAGGCCACGATGCCCGCCAAGGCCAGGGTCCCACTGAGGCCACGATGCCCGTCCAGGCCAGGGTCCCATTGAGGCCACGATGCCCGCCCAGGCCACGGTCCCACTGAGGCCATGGGACCCACTGATGTCTGGGGACCAGGGTGTCTGTGGACACCATGGCAAAACAAGTTTAGATCTGGGGTCCCTGACACCTGGGTTCAAGTCCCTGTGTTATAGGACCTTAGCCATGTTACATCACCTCTGAGTTCCGCTTCTCCATTTATCAAAGGGCGTGTCTTCTTCCCTGAGATCGTGAGTGTTCAGTGAACCCGTGTCTACGAGTGGTTAGCAGGGTGCCCAGGATACATAAGTGTTTAGTAAATGAGTGTGGGCCATCGAGCCCCTGTTTGCAGCCCCCTCTTCCAGGAAGCACTCTCTGGCTAAGCTCACAGAACTCCTGTGTGCTGAACCTGGGCTCCTGTGGCCCCATTTTGGATCCCCAGGTAGCTGTGGCTTGTTTTCCCGAGTGTCCTAGAAACACAGTCTCCAGAGCGAGGGCCTGCCTCCGTTCCTCCCCGCATCTGTCCCCAGGCTCCAGAGCAGATCCCATCTGTAGGGCCCTCAGCAGACCCGGCTGCCACTCATCCCACTTCCTCACCAGGAAACCGTCTGGACTCTTACACCAGGCAGGACCAGCATGGCAGCTGCTCAGGAGCTCTGGTGAAGTCGTGGCCCCGCCCTGCGCCCTCCCCCCTGCCCCTGAGAGGCTCGCTTTAGACCGCCACCCCCCTGCCCACCTGCCTGGCTGATGGGGCGCAGCCCTCTCTTCCTGGGCGGGTGACGGTGACTGAGCAGCCGCATGTGAGCTGAGTCTCGTGCCTCTGTCCACATGGTCGAGGACTCAGCAGCATGAATGCATCTGTGTCCTGCGCCGGGCGCTGTTCTGGGCCCTGCTGATCCACGGTGGGGAGAGGGAGAGGGCCGCCCTGGCCTGGCTGGCGGGAGCGGGCAGTCGGCCGAGGATGGTGCACAGATCAGCCAGAGGTTGGGCCTGCGTCCTCCGACAGCTCTCTCTCCCCCGTTCAAGGCATGCATCTTGCCATGCAGTAGGAGAAAGTTCTCGCCCTCAGAGATCCTACAGAGTGAAGACTGAGCACACATGGGGCCCCGGGGTCTGGGGAGGAGGGCACATCCGCGGCACAGAACAGGGGACGGGCCCACTGGACAGAAGTCCCCAAGGGGCCTGGTGCATTGGCTGGTCTGACTGTGGAATCGAGAAGTGCTCCGGAGAGCTGGGCAGGGGTGAATCAGTGTGGACACGGCAGACGGGCAGAGCTCTAGGGTCTGTAAACTGGTGCTTCCTGAGAGCCGAGGGCCCAGCAAATGAAACGGCTGCTTCGTGAGGGAGCAAGGCCTGCAGCCCGGGAGGCTCCCGGAAGGGCCTGGAGGGCCATGCGCTGGGCCCGCTGGAGGGGGGACTAAAGATGGAGAGGGAGGCTGGACAAGGCCTTCACTGTCCCCTCCCAGACTGAGGCTCTGCCGTCCCACTGCCACCTCTCCCTGGGCCCAGCCTGCCGGGCCTCGCGTCAGGAATGCCTGCACTTTGCTGATGGCATCTGAGTCTTGCTTGTAGCACGACTGTCCCTGAAGAAGGGCCCTGACTGCCCAGCGTTAGAAGGGAAAATCACTTGGAAATAGGATTCCCCTTCCTGCAGCTCAGTCCCTGTTTTATTTTTCTGTATCAAATCGTCAATAGTAACCTTGCTGGAAGGCCCTCGTTCCCACCTGCTGGCCAGCGGAGGCAACAGCGGCAATGGCCAGAGACATGGGCCCGGAGGACGGGAGAGCCGAGGGCTGGCCAAGGCCAGGGCGAGCACCTGCCAGCCTGCGCCCCATACCAGCTCCCGGGGCCGGTGTTCTTCCCACCGAGCAGATGGCCCTCGAACGCGGGGTTCGGGATGGCTTGGCCTGAGCATTGCTCCCCCTCCCCTCGCCTCCGCACCCCTCGGGGTCTCCTAACGGGCCTCCGATGTAAAGACAGCCTGGCCTGAGTACGGATTTTCTATTTCCAGGCCCTTCTCTCCGCGGCCTGTGTTGCTAGCGGTGGTGTCCTGGTCTCAGAGGGAGGTCCCGGGGGCGGGGGAGGGGTCTGTCTCTTGTAGGGAGCCGTGCTTGTTGCCCGTGGCTGGTGTTGTTATGTTTTCTGTTTGTTTGATGTGTCTGCTGTTTTGTTTTTGGCAACCACGCGGTCTCCTTGAGGGCCTGTCCTTGAGGGCCGAGGATCTGCGAGGGAGGCGAGAGCTCCGAGAGGAGACCGTGGGCGCAGCAGGGGCTCTGCCGTATGTACTGGGAGGCGGGCGTCCCACGAGGGCGTCCCACGAGGGCGTCCCAGGAGGCCTTCCTCCGGACAGGTCTCACCGCGGCTCCTGATGTCACCCCCAGCACGGCCATCCGTCCGCCTGTTTGTTCGACGAGCCGCCTTTATCGTGGACCTTCTGTGAGCCCAAGGGAGCAGACGTGCCCCATGAGGCATGGCAAGAGACCCCCGATAGAAGCAGAGGCCGTGAGGCAGAGGGCCAAGGCCAGGGACTCCGGAGTCAGACACAAGGGGTTCAAATCCCAGCTCCCACTCTTACTAGTTTGGGGACCCCCTTGACCCCTGGTTAGTGGAATGGAAATGCCTGTCTTCTAATGTAGTGAGGACGACTTAAACTAGGCAGTGCATTGTCAGCACCCTACAAATAGGGGCCCCTCTTCCCTCGTCTGGGAGAATGTAACAGGACTGGCTCTGCCTGGAGGGCTTCCCAGTGGAGGTGGTGAGCAGTAGACAGGGGAGGGTGCAGGCGGTGGCCGGGAGGGTCCCTCTGTGCGGGGGTGGCTGGCAGGAGGCAAGCAGGGCGCAGGCACGAACCTGTAATGAAGGGCCTTGGGTGTCCCGCTGGAGACATTGAATTTTACTGTAAACGGCGGGGACATAACGGATTTTTTTTTTTTTAAGATTTTATTTATTTGAGAGAGGGAGAGCACAAGTAGCAGAGGGAGCAGAAGGAAAGGAAGAGGGAGAAGCAGACTCCCTAGTCCAGAATGGGATTCTATCGCAAACCCCTGGGATCGTGGTCTGAGCCGAAATCAGACACTCAACTGACTGAGCCACCCAGGCAAGCCCATAACCGAGGTTTTTAAGCAGTAAGGGATGGAATCGATTGTGTGTTTTGGGCTAAGTTGGGGAGCAGCACGGAAGCCAGGAAGTAGGCGAGGAGGAGGGGACAGGCAGCAGGCTGAGGACTCCAGGCCGCCTGTCACTCAACACACGACTGTGGGGCACTGTGACGCTCTGGGCAGTCAGCAAAGCTGAGTTGGGGAGGGTCCCTGAGGGAGTACGGAGAGAACACAAGTGGGCATGGTCAGCGCTCTGGGGGCCGCCCTGCCTGAGGGAGCCAGAGGAGGGGACATCCCACACAGATGGCCGTCACTCACACTGACCGTATGACAGTGCAGCAGGTGGTCCTGGTATTGAAAACGTCCAGGAGCCCGAAAACAAGTGAGAACCAGGGGAGCCCAAGAAAGTATTTTGGAGTTGAAACTGACAGTTGATTTGAGGTAAAGACTGAAGGGAGGAGGGGGACCAAGCCTTCTAGGGGACACCCGCCAGGAAGGTGCTGGGCTCGCAAGGGCCAGGAATGGTGGTCCAGCCCTAAGCAGGGGTGATATAAGGGCCAAGGATCTGGCTGGGGGACACCACTACCAGCTGAGACAGGGGTCTGGGCTCTCCCTTCTGCTGGCCAGGGCTCCCCTCTGTTTCTGGAACTCAATCCAGGGGAGAGAGGCAGTTCTTCCCCACCTGCTCTTGGCTCTATTTTCAGATGCTGACGTTAGTCTTCTCCCAAAAGAACCAGATTCCATGTCAGCTCCCTCACCTGTGTCTCGGTGGTGCCGTCGGGTTCAGGCTGTGAGCCCCAGGCTGCCGCCAGGACTGGCTGTCCCCACGGTGGACAGCAGGTTGGCTTGGATGCCATGGAAGGGAATGGGTTTGGTGAGCTGGAGATGGGGAGGAGGCTAGGCGGCCGGTCTGCTTCAGAGCTTCCTCCCGGGGGAAGAGAGGAGAAGATTCAGGGCCGTCACAGAAGCTCACAGAACTTGCTGTGGTTGTTTTGGGGGATGGGAGCATCCCAGCTGGTATTACGATCAGTGCTCCCCGAGTGCCTGGCCCTGGCTGGATCCCTGCACACAGCCTCGTCCGACCCTCGCCCCTCGCCTCCTCCCGGGGTCAGGTCTGCGTGCTCATGCTTCCCGACGGGCTGTGCACGGGCTCCTTGTGGTGCATGTTCTCCACCATGGGGGACTGGCACTCGTCCTGGCGGGCGCTCCCTGTACCCACCGTGGGCTGCTGGGCGGTGTGCAGAGCGGGTCTGCAGATCCACAGTGGGGAGAAAGTGCGGGGACTGCCCCTTACAAACCAACAGGGGCTCGCGCAGGCCGCCCGCGGATGCCTGTCTTCTCACGGGGGAGGACTGCCCATGGATCCAGGCCACCCTGTCCTGCTGCTGTTTCCCTCCAGCCCGTGCGGGGCCCCTCTGCACGCCCTGCCCCCACCCCATGGCCTCGCCCCTGCCGGGATCAGATGTGGCCTTTGTCTTTCTGCCTGGCTGCTCCCTTTCAGGGGATGAAGGCCTCCGTGTCTGGGAACACTGACAGTTCAGGGGACCCGAGGGGGCAGCCTGAGGAAGTCGGACAGCGCTCCCGCCTTTTCTCTCCACCTACCACCACTCCCCTTCGCCGCCTTCCCGGAGCCCGGGCACCTCATCACAGGGGGGCTCCAGGGGCCGCGGAGGAGGCTGTGTCCTCCTGGGGGAGGAGGAAACCGAGCAGAACTTGCGCCTCCTGGAGACGCATGGAGGAGGCCGGGGAGGGGGCTGTGAGCCGCAGAACCCCAGGAGGCCTCGTGGCCTGCTCCCCCACGCTCCATCAGGACCAGCTGTGCAGTGCCCGCGGGCTCCCGTGTGGACACCGTGGACCCCTCCCGGCTCCAGGGGAACGGGGCCCGGTGTGTGTGACAACGAGCTAAGGCAGCTCTCCCCTGCTTTACCAACAGCTCCCACTCCCACAGTCTGAGGAGTGGCTGAGCACCGGCCAGGCTGTCCCCGGAAGGCTTCTGCTGTGCTCCTTGTAGAGGAAGACTCCGAGGGCGGCTCGCTGGTGGAGGGTGCGATGCCACTTTCTCTCACGCTCCACGCTGCCATCAGAGAGGCGAGGCTGGTGATATGTCACGTGATGGCGAGGGGTGAGGGCTCAGTGGACAGTCCACGTCACACGGCCAACTGGTGGGAACGGGACGCCGTCTTGGTGCAGGACCACGCTCCCTCCTGGGGACAGACGGGGCCCTCCCCATCCCACCAGGCACTGTCGGCAAGGTCTGAGGGCCGCTCTGTAGACGGAGCACTGCGCGGAGGGCGGCCGAAACAAGGTGGCATGGCCGGTGGCAAAGCCCTTGTGCGCGCCTCCCGTGCTGCACGTGAAGTCCTCCTGCAGGTGGGAGGGGCCCCTCACGCTGTCCTGGAAGGCCGTGCCGGGCGGCATCCATCCTGGGCAGATAGCCAGTCTCATGGGCAGTGGACCAGCTGAACTTCCCTAGAGGAGGTCAGTGGTCAAGCTTCTAGAAATCATAACCCTCATTTTGTGCATGCCGTACTTTTAAAGTACCGGGCGCTCTGTAAGTGCGGGGTAAACAGCAGTGAGCAGGACGGGATGGTTGTGTGTGTGGTTGTGTGTGTGGCTGTTGCCCTTACGGATCTTATAAGGCTCATGTCAGGGAAGGAGACCAGGAATAAATGAAGTAAGACATGAGTTTAGCTGGATGTTGGTATGTGTCGGGGGGAATAATAAACCAAGAGAAGGGGCATCTGGGCATGACGGAGCAGCGGCATGACCCTAGGAACGCACTCAGCAGGCGGCACTTGAGATGAGGTCTGAATCAGGAGGGGAGGCGGGGACGTTCCAGGCCGAAGGGACAGCAAGTGCAAAGGTCCTGAGATCGGAAGGCTTCTGCTGTGCTTGAGGAAAACCCAGTACGAAGGCAGTGACGTGAGCAGGGGAACAAGTGGCAGAGCCAGGTGTGTGCACGTGCGTGTGATCACGCGCAGCCCTGAGTTGGCACACACTCCGCAGGCAAGGGGCACAGCCCAACGACCATGCGAGTCCCCAAGCCACCACGCTTCGGACCACGGCCCCTTCAGTTTCTGTGGGCGGCTCGCAGCCCCTCACTGGAGAGGAGACCAGTCGGGACCAAGCAGATGGGGAGAGGAGCTCCACACCCTCTCCCTGGGAAATCAGGCCATCTCCCTCCCGGCACACGGAGGAGGTCACCAACCAGGACCCCTCAGCGTCCAGCCTTTATTGGGGTTTTGTGAGTGAATCACCAGCCCATGGTGGTGGGCTTCCATCAAGCCCTTCTCTTTCTCCCAAGGCCAGCCGCTCAGGCTGGTACCCGGGCCCCCAGCCGCAGCCCGCCAGCCTCCTGGCTCGTCTGCCAGCAGGACCAGTTCCCATCCAGAGTCACCTCCTTAGCATGAACCCAGCTGCGGTCCACAGCCCAAAGACACCCTTCTCATTGGGGAAGCCCCCAGCGTTTACAGCCTCTGTCCCAGGAACCCAGGACAGGGACCAGACAAGTTATTTGGGACAAGAACCCTGAAGGAATCGTAAGGACTTGGGTTTTCACTTTGAATGAGACGGGCAGTGAGGGGTCGGTTCTGAGCGGAGAAGTATGATATCATTTCTGTTTCAACAGGGCCTCTCTGGCTGCTGTGTTATGAGTAGAGGTTGTCATCTGCTGAAACCTCTGCTGAGAGGACCAGGTTTAGATCGGAAGTGCCATTTTGGAGAGAAGTGTGAGATGCCCAGTGGGCACGCAGGGACAGCTGGGAAGTAAGCCGATTGGTGGTTCTGGCCCGAGCTTGAAGGAGAGGTCTGAACTGGCCGGAGCCGTGTGGGAGCCCAGTGCACTCGCGGCAGAGGAGACGCAGGGACAGGACAGGGTGGGCAGCTAGCAGGGGGCTGGGGATGAGGCAGGGGAGAGGGAGGACAGGGAGAGCTCCAGGCCTGCGAGCCAGGGAGCAGCAGTCCACTGTACCCAACGCTGCTGACCCATCTAGCAAGGACGGATGTTGGTGTAGCCCCCTGGAGGTCGTTGGTGGCCTTGAGCATGGAAACCTTGGCATGAGTCCCTGGGAGATGGAGAGGAGGACCCCCAAGACTGCTGTTCTGGAAGGGGAGACTCCCGGGCACGCCAGAACTCAGCTCAAATGCTTAGAGCACCGTTGGGGGAGGGGAAGTAGCTTCACTTTCTGTGGCTCCAGAGAGGGGAACTGGGGCTGATGGCTAGAAGCTGCAGAGAGGGGGGTAGCCACGCAGACAGGAGTGAGAGCAGCTGCTTGTTGACTTGTTGAAGAAATCTCCGCCGAGTGCGCGCCGTGTGCCCACCAAGTCCCCGCCGTGTGCCCCCCGAGTGCCCCCCGAGTGCATGCTCTGTGCCCGCTGTGTGCCGCCCGAGTACGCGCCGTGTGCCCGCCGAGTGCACGCCGTGTGCCTGCCGTGTGACCCCCGAGTACGCGCCGTGTGCCCACCGAGTGCCCGCCGAGTGCGTGACACTGGCCTCGGTGCCTGGCTCCTGCCCCATGGAATGCTCGGCCCCTCTGGCTGGTGGCACAGTGGTGACACGCCTGGGGTCCGTCTGTGGAGGTCAGGCTGTGCGGGGAGCCACGAGGGCTCGCAGACCGTGGTCACCTTCCAGTGACAGAGAACCTCTATGACTTAAACAAACGAGGCTTAAAACGGGACTTGACGCTGCAGTCAGGTGCGTTTTCTGGGTGCCTAAGCCGGGTAGAGACCCCTCAGTAAAGCCCAGGGCGGAGCGGTGGGGCGTCCTTGACGGCATGTCCTCATCGCGGCTCCGCCAAGACGGCTCTGTTGTGCGGTTGGTTGACTGAGGCTCAGAGCAGGAGGCCTGGCCCAGGGTCACCTAATTAGAGCAGAGCTGGGGCTGGGAACATGCCCACAGTCCGGTGAGCACACCCTCCCAGGCCTGCCCCAGGCACGGCCTCGCCTGTCAGCACCTGCTCTGACCCACACACCCAAGTGCTTCGGGGACAGGGTTTGGGTCTCCAGTGGAATGTTCCATCATCCGTGCCCCCTCCCCAGTGTGGCTCCCATGAAAGTAATCTGCTCTGAGGGAAGCACACAGTTTCCTGGCCTCTGCCCAGGACGTCCCCACTCCTCCTGGCCTGGCCCTCCGTTTCCCTGCACCCCCGGGAGATCTCCGAGCCCGAGAGTGGCTTTACACTGCCCTTCCTCAGCTTCCTGCACCAGCACTCCTGTCCTCGGGCTCCCTGGTGCTGGTGACACCGACGGAGTCCGCGAAGGCAAAAGAGGGGAGACATCCACTAATGAAATAAGCAGGATGGAAGGATAGGGTAGTAACAAATCATCAGAATAATAATGAAAACTTACCTCGGGCTCACTCTCTGTAAAGAAACACTAACGTCATCTCCATTTTACAGATGAGCGCACTGGGGTTCAGAGACAGAAAGCACATGGCCCTGGGCTGCACAGCACAGCCGGCTACTGAGTGAGCCGGGTTAGCCACTGGACACTCCCGCCTCCCCTGAGAGGGGACCGGGGAGAAGCACAGGCTAGGAAAGGCTTCCATCCGTCATGGATTTTCCGAGCCTCTGCTGTGCTGAGCCAGGAGGGAAGAAACAGCTGTGATTGCTGCCCCTGGTGAACCCACAGAGGCAGACTCACTGAACATCAAAGCCGGAAGGGATCCTGGGGCTGGCGTCCAAATTGGGACACAGAGAGTGCAGAGAAACACCTAGGAAGGGAAAGGGAACACACACCTTTGCTCGCAGACAAAAATAACATAAAATACACACGTTAGCAGTTCAACACGAGCCCTTGACAACCACGGTCCTCGCCCCACAGCCGGAGGGTGGGGGCAGGAGTAGGAAATCCTAGGATGTTGGCCCAGAGCACTTCCTTGAGAAGGAACGAGGGGGCGAGCTGGGGAGCGGAGCTTACCCTTGGGAAAGAAGCGTCAGGTAAGGCCGAGACGCTATGGAGTGTGGCCCCCCAAACTCTAGGAAAGCTTCCTGGAAGAGGGGGGCGTTTGGGGTGTACTGGAGAAGACTTTGCTTAGCAAATGAGGAGACAAAATGAATAAAACTTATCCAGCAAGGTGGGAAACAGAGAGCAAGTTAACTCTGGGGTTCAGTTAGTTCATAGGTTGAGAGTCTCCTACGAGAGGGACATCCTTGCCAAGAGTCCGGGAGAGGCCTGGGCCCAGGAAGGGGAGGGGAGCGTGCAGGGTGGAGCGCGGAGGCGGGAGTTTCTGGAGGACCACACGGGAGCAGCAGCGAGGCTGGGCAGGACCTCAGCTAACGTGAGCTTCCTTTGAAGTCACTGGGGAGCCGTCGATGGTGGCCGTGGTAGTAGCTTTGTGCCCGAGGAAGATCAGTGAGGCCGCTGTGTGGGTAAGAGCAGAGGCAGGGAACTGATCGGGGTTGTTGCCATAGGCCGGGGGAGCAGAGACGGGGCTTCAGCAGAGGGCACAGGTGCTGGGGGCAGGGATGACCAAGACGACGAGCTGTTGGGGAAGGGGCGTCCAGTGCCCGCTGGCACAGGGTACGTGAGCAGGGCTCTGCGGTGAGGGCCCGACTGGACTGTGGCTGGAGAAGGACCAGCACACCGGGCTGAAGGTGCTTAGGGCACAGTGGCCACTCCTGCCTGGGACCACGGCCTGAGCTGGCCTCACAGGCTGGGGAACACTCCGGGAGTCCCTGGATGGCAGCCCTGGGCCGCCGTCCGGAGATGGGGTCTGGGGGCCGGACTCTGGGGGGGTGTGCCCAGGTGTGACAGGTGGTTGGAGAGACATCTAGAACACGGGTCCAGAATTCCTGGGTTCCAGGGGCTCCCTGGGCAGCAGCTCAGCCCCTCCCACAGCCTCCCGGCGAGAGTAGAGGGCGAACCTCCATCCTCGGTTCCGCAGGGCCCGGGAACATCAGCAAAAGGGCTCGGAAGCCACCAGAAAGAGGACAGCATCACTGATGACAGCAGGAGTCACTTAACTGTGAGAGAGCACTGCACACTCGGACTGCAGAGCGCCCAGCGTTCGAGGGACTCCTGTGGTGCCACAGGGGGTAGACATGGCCCCCGAGCAGCCCCGAGACACGGGACTGTGCTCCTGGCGTTGCTGCTGGCTGGCTCTGTGCCTTTGGAGGATACACCTCGCTGCTCTGGGCCTCAGCTTCCCCAGCTGTGAAACGAGAGGGTTGGGGGACGTCATCTGGGGGCTCGTCCAGCCGTAACATTCCAGGACATGGGAATGTGCTCGGACGGCGCTGTCCCGTTCACCCATCCCTGCTCTCACTAGCTTCTCTTTTCCAAGATTTTACCTTTTCCTGATTCCTGACAATGTGAGAGCGGGAAGCCTGGCTGGGGTGGGCAGGGCGCCCAGGGGCAGCCCGGTGCGGTCGAGGTCTGCCCACACTCACGCTCTGAGCCTGTGCTCATGCTGTTCCCTCTGCCTGCAAGGGACTGTCCGTGGCTCCTGTCCCCAGCTCCCGCCATCCACAGTCACAGACGAGAAGCTGTCATCATTAAGGGTCACACAACAAAGAACCTTCAGGTTCAGAGTTGTCATTGCGAAGTGATAGCTGTGGCTGGTATTTTAAAGCACTGACTGTGCGCAGCTCATTTCATGCTCATGGCTGAGCGCTGCCACCAGCGCGGAGCAGTGCCTCCCCTTGGGGGCCGCAGCCTAACTCAGGCTCCCGTCTTGCCTACTCTTCCCGCGCGGTCTTTCTCAAGTCTCTCCTTCCGTGGCCGACGGTCCAGGGGACGAGGTCTACTCCCAGGTCTCCCCCTCCGTGGCCGACGGTCCAGGGGACGAGGTCTGCTCCCAGGTCTCCCCCTCCGTGGCCGACGGTCCAGGAGACAAGGTTGGTACTCCTCAGAATGACCTTGGGTGACTGCCAACCAAGCCGCCCCCACCGCAGCCCCCTCCAGGAGTCTGGACCTCTCCCACCGTCTGGTGGCCCAGTTAAAGACCCTCCCCGCAGCCCCCACATTCTCCCAGCTGCCAGGCCCTGCTGATCCCATGTCCTCCCTGCAGTTAATTGTCTCCATCCTCCATCCTTGTGATTTCTCTCCAGGAGCCGAACCTCGGCTCCCCTGGCTGCTGGCGGGGCGGTCTGCCTCATGCTTCATTACTCCTCTCCAACGGTGACAGAACCCCAGCCCGCCCCGGGACCCCCCAGCAGAGCAGCTCGGACCTGGCCCCGCCTGCCCATGTCTTCTGTCTGTCGTAAGAGCCACATGCGGATGCCATATCCCGCAGACATGCTGCCTCGGAGCCTTTGCTCTCGTTTATGCTCTTCCTGGGGGAAACCCCTCCGCCCCCGTGGCCAGGCTCCCGACATTGGCCCAGAGACTGCCTCCCACTTTGCAAATCTGTCTAGGGCTAGCCTCTGTGTGAGACCTTTCTGGTTGCCCCCTTACCCCCTGCCCTGGGTCAAATGGATCCTTTCTCTCTCTGCACACACGGCGTCCCTTCTGTGTTCTATCGTTGTGCCTGAAACCCCCCGCGGCATTCACACGTGCCAGTCCGTACTCCCGGGTAAGTTCCCTGGGGAGCAGGAGGCGGTGGGGTCCCACTGTACTCAGGCCCCCAGCCGGGATGAATGCAGGACCTGCCACAACCTGACCCCAGTGCACCTGTCCCGTCTTACGTCCCATAAAAATGTGGCACTTGTAGTTGCTGTGCACGGGTTGTTTGCAAGTACATTGAAGGGGCTTCTTGTTTTTAATCCTGACAGCCTTACCCTTCCACAAATACCCAGAGCTCCAGCCGCCCCAGCCGACTCCCCACACGCACCGCACACCCCCTGCCTTTGTCCCCAGTGTTCTTTGGGGCCAGAGCCGCTTTGCCTCCCTGTCTGCTGGTGGCGAGGTTTTGTCTTGCCCCTTACCCCGTCTCTGCCCCGAGTCCCTCTCTCCTCTTCCCACCATCAGAATTAATCGTTTCTCTCCTACACACCAAAGCCAATAACTGGCCTGGGCCTTATCTCTAAGGAAAGCTATTTATTATAAACGCCCCAAGAGCGCGGCTGTGCCTTATTAATCCTCTTATCTCCACGGTACTTAGTGGAAGCAAGTGGAAACTCTGGCACACAGTAGGTCCCCAAGAGTTGTTGCCGATTAGTGTGGAACAGAATTCAGCTGAGTTGTTTAGCGTTCAGGGTTCTTCCTGGTCTGGCTGGAGCCAGAGACGGAAAGCGGTGCGTGGCAGGAATGGCTTGGAGCCTCGGGGACAGGAACCCTCTGCACGAGTTACGGGATTTCTTGCCGACCAGGTGCCTGTGGACCTCGGTGGAGGTGCTGTTATTACTGTTACTGAAGTTTTGAGTGCAGAGTGCCGAGTAGTGTACCCGTGGACACGACGCTTTCTGCGGATGGCTCTCAGAGCCCCCACGGTCCTCGGGGAACCCATACCGTCTCGGGAGGGCGAGGCTCCCGAGCGGTTTGCCGGGGGTGGGGAGTGGGATGGGGTGCACAGAGCGCGTCCGCATGCGTGTCGGTGGGCTGTCCGGCCGCCCACTGCCCCGGGTTTCCCCTGAGAAGACAGGCTCTGGAAGGTGGGGCTGGTACCAGGCCACCCGCCCTTCCTCGGAGCAGGTGGGAAGGGAACGCCCAGTCCACATGGAGAAGGTGGGACGAGCAGGCCGGCGAGGGCCAGGCGGGAAGGGGAGGGGAAGAGGAGGGAGGCTTCCCCACTTCCTTCTGGAAGAGCATAGCTCACATCCTGTGCTTTTGCGGCTCTAGCAGAGCTGGGGTTGCAGGAGAGCGGGCCCCAAGGCAGGAGCGGCCGCCCCTCCCTGTGCTGACCGCCCCAGCACCGGCTCGGGAAAGCTAACACACTGTTCATTTGTGGGCCTTGCAGTTGCTTCATGGGCATCTCATGCTGTTGAAAGTCGTGTAATTATGAGCAGAATTTATATGTCGCCAGGGCTGCTGGGGCGTCCTCCCTGCGTCTCCTTCAGGCACCGCAAATATTGAAGGCTGGCTTAGAAAAGAATCAAATCTACCCGTCTTTATATCTATGCACCCTGTAGATAAGGTTTTAATTGAAAATTGGTTCGTCTGTTCCTTCTGCCTCATTACAAGCTGCCCACATTGGGCCTGCAGCACCCGGACCGGAGCCCAGCGCCTGCAGGCGAGAGCGGATGGGTCCCGCAAGGGGCTGCCGGGGACTGGCAGCCTCCCTCTCCCACATCCACCTCCCAGCCCTCCTTGTTTCTTACCCAAGAGTCGGCACTGTCCTTGGCAGGCAGGGCAGTCCCTTTCCTCCCTCCTTCCTCCTGGTCCGAGGCTGGCGTCCTGCAGGAGGGCAGGGCCCAGCCGTCTGGCCTGCTCCCTTCTCCCTTCGCCCCTGGGCATAGCCAGTCCCCACCAGTCAACACCATTGTCTGCCCTGGGCCGCCTGGAGGCCTCTCACCCTCCCCCACACCCCGGACCACACAGTCTAGTCCTCCCCAACCTGACCCGGACCCTCCTCTCCCGGGAAGCCCCACAGCCGTGACCTTCTGGATCTTCTGTCCTCATGTCCGTCCTGAGGCTTGCCTCCTCCGTCCGGCTTGAGCCTCCTCCCCCCTCTAATTCCTGCTCACCAAGCAGGATGGGGCAGGACGTGTGGCCTGGAGCTAAGGGGCTGGGTGCTGCACTGAGCCTGCCCTCTGCCAGGGCCTCCTAGAAGGTGGGAGAGGCAGGGGGCCTCTTGGCTGCCCGGCCAGGTGGGCCAGGGTGGGGGTGCAGGTGTCTCCGGCCTCCACCCTCCCCCACCCTCTCAGCCCCGGTCACATGTCGCTGCTGTCACGTGTGGGTTCTAACAATAACTCCCCCCACCCCGGGAGCAGGAGGGAAGATTCACTTCCCAGCTCCAGCTCCAGCGGGCGGCTGTGAAGTATGATTTCTGAAGTGTTAATAATGCATCACGTTTGGATAGCACTTTACATCTTGCCGGGCGGCTGGCTGGGCTGGGGGGCTGGCTGCTGGCTTCGCTGCAGGATTCTCAGGAGCACGGGCCTGCTCCCTGGTGCCTCAGTTTCTCTTTTTGAAGCAGTGAAGGAAGGCTTTGGACTTGGTCTCCTGCCAGGGCCTGGAGGTGCCTCCCGTGCTCGTCCCCAGCCCTCATCCCCACCTGCTCCTCTCCCGTGTCGCCCTGCTCCCGGAGTGCTGAGGAGCACTCCTGCTGTCACTCACCAAAACTCGCCATGTGCCTGGTGTCGGCAGAGTGGCCACAGCCTTGGGGGGCTCTGGGGCTTGGCTGGGTGGCCCCACCCTCCTCTCCGCTCCCATGTGCAGGGTGTGGGCGGGCTGCCAGGGGAGCCCAGCCGGATCACTTCTGCAGACCCGGAGGGGCCTCCCTGCCTTGCCTTCGGTGGCCTGCCCGGAGCCCCTGGCCTTCAAGGTCCTTGACCTCCTAAGAACTGCCAGCCTTTAGCCTGCCCACCCTAGCCTTTCACACAGGCGTATGAAAGGTCCCGCATCTCTTCATTGCTGCCCAGGGCTTCTCAAAGACCTAGAATATTCCCCTCTGTCCATGCCACTCCAAAGGCAGGGGAAATCTCTCCATCTCTCAGCCCACATCCATAGTCACCGCTTCCAGGAAGCCCGCCAAGAATGATCAGAGGCAAAGAGAAGACGCGTCCTGTTAGGATGGGTTGCCCCATGTTCCGCCATCACCACTCCCACGCCTCACCTGCTAGAGAACCGGGTACTGCCCTCTCTGCTGCATCAGCCCCTGAAAAGTATGTGGGAATTCTCTTCCGGTAAAACTGTTCATTATGAAATCTAGATTTCTGGTTTCCTGAGGCCCCCCTCTGCCACCACTGTGTCTGCAACAGCTTTGGACCTCAGTGTCCTCAAATGAGGCCATTGGAAAGGTGGTCACCAGGGCTTTCCTCTGTGATGACACTCCTACTTCAGACAGCCCCCTGGTGAATTACTAGGTAAAGAGAAGAAGCCCTTTGATAAGCACGTAATTGCCTTCCAGCTGATTGATGCCGTTGAGCGGGGGGGGCTGTGTTTTCATTGGGGGGGGGTGCTTGCCCGTGTTCTGACATCCTCCGCCACCGCTCCGGCCCTGGGCACATCGCTGACTTGTGGGTCTGGCCCCGGGGGAAGCGCGGCGAGGGCCGGGGCCGGGGAGCAGGCGGCCGCTTGCCTGCCCTCCGCCCTCCGGACTCCTCTCCCTTCTCGTTTCCCGGGAAGACAATTCCTCACAAAGTTTTCCCACCGGGTTGCCCCGTCGCTGCTGTTGAGCTGACACCGTAGCTGACGAGTTATTAAAAATCCTTCATTATTATTCTGCACTGTCTCTCCCTCCTCCTCCCTGCCCTGCCCCAGGCTTGTGAGGCCCATGGCTGTCACTGCGAAATGCCTGCAGGCCTAGGGAGGCTTTTCCACCCCCACTCAGAGTGCGTCCCCTGCAGAAGTGGCAGCTGGCCGGAGGCAGCGGGTCCTGCCCAGGCCCGGGGACTCGTGCACCTGGGGCCCTTGGGCTCCTGGGCCGGCTCTGGCAGCACCAGGATGCTGCTGCGGGCCTGTGGGTGCTCAGGGGTCTGTCAAGACCGGGTTGGAGTGGCACTCCAAATGACATCTGGGGCCCGATGCTTCATCCCGTGGAGAGAGAGTGACAGGGCAGCTCCATCATCCCAGTGCCTGAGCTGGGGTCCAAAGCCAGCTCATCCATAACCCCTGCCAGTAATCAGATCTGGCTGCCGTGAGAACAGAGCAGAACGCCCCGCTCCTGCCCCAGCCGCAGCCCCGGGGTCCTGGGAGGAGGAGGGACGAGCAGGGCCCTGTGGGAGTGGGCCCGCTCCCAGGCCAGCGGGCAAAGAGGCAGGGTCTCCGGGCCGCTCAGCACCTCTGGGGCACCCTGCCCACTGCAGGGCCTCCCCTAGGCACCCCATGAAGGGCCCCAAGGCCCAGTGTCCGGGCCACACACCCAGGGCTCTGCCTCCTGACTGCAGCGCATTCACGATCCGTGGATTTCTGTGTGCTCAGATCACCTCTGGAGATCAAACTCACTCTTCCTGGGGCGTTGGCATCAGGGTCCTCTGGGCCTGAGTCTCAGCCTTGTTTAGTCCTTCTTCCGAGGGCAGAAAGCTCTGGGCAGCTGCCTTCCAGACAGACAAGAGTAAGCATCCATAATTAGCCTGGGAATTTGGGCACCAACATTCCCACCGCGTCTTGGTCCCCAGGTCGAGCTGATCGCCGTCATTTGCCTGAAGGCATCGTCACGTCACCAGGGGTGTGCAGCACGTTACGTGAAGCTGCCTCAGGGACGGTGGCCCTCGGGATTGCGGTGGGCACCGGCCAGGGCCGGGGCTTGGGGCTGACCCGTGCTCAGCGCCGGCATCAGTGTTGGCAGGGCACTCAGGCCTGAGCTGGTTACCGATGAGGGTAGGGGTTCACGTTTGGTTTATGCTCTCACTGATTCGAGAAAGCTCTGCTCGTGACTTCACGTCTGCTGCGCAGGCAGCTGCGGGAACTTGAGCTGCTGGCCTTCTAGAAGCCGGGGTTCTCGTGCGGTTGGGGTTGAATGGCGGCTGGATTTCTGTCCTGGTTGCGGCTAGTGTTGGCCCTGAGGGGGGCTGCAGGTCATGTGGAACCGCACACAGCCTGTGTGAGCCTTGTCCTTCCTCCTGGGCTCGGCCCCTGGGCTCTCACTCCCCCGCCTCACGGGCTGAGGCCCCCTGGACTGGCTGGAATCCGTTTAATAGCAGCAAACATCCACTAGCCCTCCCATGTCAGCTCCGGCTCCTGCCCCGGCTCCTCCTTGGGCCTTCCCTGCATTCCTGCCGCTGGTGGGCCAACTCCCACTGCCTGCTCTCCCTCCGCTGGCTCTAGAGCCTGCAACCCTTGCCCCCCCTTCTCCGTCTCCCTGTCCTGGTCGCTACAGGTGAGCCACAGGCTCCACTCCCTCCCCTGCACCCCTGCCCACCTGCCGGGCGCTGTCCCATACTCTGTGGAGACCTCTCTGTCTCCGTGGAGCTGTTCAGGGTTCTGAGCAGCATGTCCGTATCACTCCCTCCCCCGCTTCCTTGGTCCATTTCCCAGGGTCCACAAGTCTGCCCTTCCTCCTCCACTAGCTGCATTCAGAGAACCTTCTCCCCCACACCTCCCTGTCCCTGGAGAAATTTCTTTTCACCGCCCCCCATCAGTCCCTCCCTGCAGCCCACTAGGAGGGAGTGATTCTGTTAGGAAAAGTTGTTTCTATGGCATACGAGGTGTCAGGGCCAGTTAGAGTGGGGGTACGGAGGAGGGACGTGTTGCTCCCTTCCTTGATTCAGTCTTTGGTGGCACAGTGAGCACCCCCAACCCCCAGGTCATCCTTTCCCTCCCACGTTGACTCATGCCAAGATATTAGGGGTGGCCCGATGACCTGCCAAGATCTCAGGGGGGGCTTGGGAAGGAAGGTCTACAGTTACCTGAGCAAAAGCCACAGAGCTCCCACTAACACTTTCCATCCCACCAAATCTGCACGCAGACCCTCTGAAAGCTGGCTTTCCAGGGGCCTCTCTGTTCCCCGACTGTCCTTCCTGCCCTCCGTCTTTCCCTTGCTCCCGAGAGAACCTCCTCCCACCCACCCCTTCCATCCTTGGGAGGACGGTGAGCTTGATTGGCTCTGATATCCAGGGGAGGCATAAGCTGCTCGTTGGAATGCACAGCACCCTGTCCCCCTCACAGGGAGATAATCGACGGGGAATATTGGCTCATCCAGGAAACGAGGTGCTAAATTTGTTGTGAGATTGGTGTCACAAGCAATCAAAGGGAACTTCTCCCGGTCGAGGACTGGGCAGCCAAATGAGGAATCATTAGGTTATTGCAGAGAGCAGGGACAGTGGAGGAGGAGGAAGGAAAGACCCCCCCCATTCCCCTGGGGGGAGCAACCCAGGGAGATCAAAAAGGGAAGGAGAGAATCAGATGCAGAGAGGGTGGGAAGGAAGAGGCAGGCTGCTTTCTCCAACATTCCCTCCACCTGCGTGTCTTACCCTCTTTGCCACCGAGCCCACCCAGCTCCTCTTTGTGCAGCCTCTCTGAAGCTTCAGGGAGCACCTGCACCCGGGACATGCTCTCAGCTTCTCCTCCAGCGTCCGGGCAGTCCTGGGGCAGACAAGCGCTCAGACCCAAGAGACAAGTGAGCAAGGAGCTGAGAAGGGCTCGTGTGGGAAGCTGAGGAGGGCACAGACCAGAGTGACTGGTTTGGGTGGGACGAGATGGGGAAGACCACTTCCTTCACAACCCCTCTGGGAGGACTGCCTGGAGGAGGAGGGGGATGTGAAGGGTGCTAGGCGATGGCAGGGTGACCAGCACATACACAGGTTGCTCCCCCCTTTCTGTTAAGTACTCGCCTCCTTCGGAGCTGCTCTGGCTTCCACAGTCAGTATGCACGGTCTCGGGGAGGTCTGTCCACAGACCCTCGTCCTGGACTCCCAGTTGGCCACCACCAGTGCCTTCCCCACAATGTCCTGTGAACTTCCAGTGGGGCTTAGAGGAGTGGCTTGGGTCTCCTCTTCCCCTGTTCGTGGACGTTTGTGTCCCAGCTGAGAAGCAAACTGCCGTGGGCAGGACAGGAGCGATGAGCAGCGGAGAGAGCCCTGGAGTTTGCAGCCCACGGACAGCCGCCCTCTGGGGACCCCGCTCCCCCAGCCCTCAATGACAGCACCTGCGCCTCTGGGCTCCCTTAGCTTCTGCGGCAAATTAACGTCCTGTGCCCCTTTGCACGTGGGGGATGAACCAAGTTAGACGGACCGATTCAGCCGCCGCTTGGAGCTGCGTACTTTACGCAGGATTGATCCAGATGACCCCAACTTGGGGCTCTAGAAGCACCTTTGCAGGAAATCTTTTTAATGGAGATTAATTGGGAAAGCCTAGAAGGTCCTAGTCATGGTGGCTGTGCGTCAACAGTGGTATAGACGCACAGCAGAGACGAGCTCCCCGGGCATGTGCCCCCCCGCACCCCCCCACGCACACCAGAGAGCAGCCTGGCACCTCCTGACCCGCCTGCCGTCTGCAGCCCTCGGGGCCGCCACCCTGTCCACTTTGCCCTTCTGAGTCTAGACCTCTCTTTTGTCTGTGTCCAGTCTCTCTCAACAGTGTAGAAGTTTCTGGAGGGGAGAGGAATGCCCAGAAGGAGAAAGTGTTTAATTTTTCAAGAGATACGACCTTAGTCCTGATTTCTTCCTGTGCCTGGATTCCAGCCACTTCCAAGTGCTCCCTGATCCTTCATGTCTCCCCCTCTTGGCTCCCGGTGCTCCCTCTGTGTGGGGTGCCCTCCCCAAGTTCCCTGGCTGTTGGAAGCCTTCTTGTCGTCAGGGCTCAATGCACGTCTAGTCAGTAAGAGTGTATTGATTGAATACCCACTGTGTGCCAAGCAAGGCCTCCGGTGTCCAACCCGTGTGAGCAGAGGAGGCCAGAGCTCCCGATGGCCAACGTGGAACAGGTCTCATCCCCGGGGAAGCCCGGTGTGGAAGTCAGATGTGTGAAAAGGCGGTGCTTCCCTCCCCATCTCTCCTCTGTCACGCCGCTCGACAGGCTGCATTGCCTGAATGGGTGGCTACATCTCCTAGACGGCCCGCGGCGGGACGGTCCGCGGGACGGCAGGACCAGCCAGAGCCCAGGACAGGGCCCGCTCTGCAGTAGACGCTAAGGACGCGTTCATGGGATGACTGCGTAAATACTGAATTGAACTGAATCGTGTTGACTTTGGGCTTTAGTTGCTTTACCCGTTGATCGTTGTTTCGCATAAACAACAGGCATTTATTGAGGACCTACTGTGTACAAAGCCCTTCTGTACTCACCTCTTTGGAAGGAATGTGCATGTGAGATTACGTCGTTGTCTCCGAGACTTTACAACCCAGTCTTGTGGGAAAGGAAGCGGGCTAAAATACAGTATCGCTCCAGACTAGGCTATGGGTCTAAAGCAACACGGCGCTGTGTTCAGCCTCCATCGCTGACTTATTGTGTTTCATGATTCATTGCCCGGGGACAGAAGTTTTCCTTCTATCTCCGACTTCATCCTAGACCATTTTGGGGAACCTGTTCTTTTCTCTACCCTTGTCCTTTGGGCAGAATTTCTTCCTTTAAACTTTGGGACTGCAACTCGTTTCCGTGCACCTTGATCGAAATTGATTATTTGATAGGTGTGCATCTAAGTTCGAGGGGAATGTATGAGGGGTGTGGCCAGAGCCCTAAAGCAGCAGAACTGAAGAGACCTTAAGAACTACCCCGAGCACCTCTGGGACATTCCTGGCAGGTGACCACCCACCCCTATCTGAACACCTCGAGACGGCAGCGCCAAGTTCTACGGATAAAAGAGCCTGCTCCCTTGGGTGCCACAGTCACTCATATCGGGCGTGGGGGCTCGTGATGAAGGCCTAGGGCAGGGGGCCCGGGGAGACACCTGTGTCTGCCAAGTCAGCCTTCCTCAGACGCTGGTGGGGAGCCGGGGCCAGGGTGGACGCACCCATCCGCGCCCCGTGCCTTCTGCCTGGCTGCTCAGACAGTCCATCTGGAGATGCTGGAGAAACGTGCCAGGTCGTCTGGGAGGAAGAGCTTCCAGCTCTCGAAGGAGATAAAGTCTAACACTTGGATCTGTGGGCTTCTTCTTTGTTTTAAATGTTGAGGGAAGGGGGCCTGAGGGGGCAGGGATCCATAAAGCTCGTTCCACTTAGAATTGGACAGCTGTCCTGAAGAGCCCTCCCCGGAGGGAGAAGGGTGTCCTTCTGGCTCTCCGCGTCAAGGTGAGGGAGGGGGTGCCCCTTGCTCCTGCCCACCCCGCCTCCTGGATTTCTGAGTCGATGCTGTTTATCCTGGACACCATTCCTGAAGTTCCAGGAGACGGTGGGGGCCTCCTGCGTTTCTTCCTGGGCTTGGAGCCTGCTGGGGGGTCTCAGGGGCCCCATTGTGGCTGCTCTCAGACTGTACTCGGAAGGAGCCACATTCATAAGAGGGTGACAGGGTGTCCCCGTCAGCAGAGGAGTAGAGATCGGCCTTGTCCGTGGGGAGGCCCTGTGGCCACGTGCCGGAGGACCCCAGGGCAGGGGATGGGGCTAGACCCCAGGCCGGGCAGTGCCGGCAGGCTGGCGGGAGGTGAGGGCCGACGCGCTGAGCCCCTCTAGAAGGCGCCCCAAGGAGGCCTGTGGAGGGAGGAGGGTTCTTAGTCACCCGAACCATCTGCTCCGTGGGGAGAGAGCAGCCTGGCCCTCAGCTGCCCCTGGAATCACCTCATCCTCTCCCCCACCCCCTCCTTGGCTAATCCTTTCAGAAATCCTTCCCTTTCTCAAGGATTTCCTTTCCATTGACCTAAATGCTCAGGTCATTGAGATGAGGCCAGAGGGTGGTCTCAGGCTGGCCCGGCCTCCCTCCTCTCCCACATGTCTCTCGACGTTTCTCCTACCCTCTCACTCCCTGGCTTTAGCCATCCTCCCAGATTTCTTTTCTGTAACTTGCCTCTCGCTGCCCCTTTCCCTCCCTTAGCTTAGTGAAGGAGGGTTTCTGGGCAAGCAAGCGCTGGTCGCCTCTCTCCTGCTCGGCCATCCGAGCGGGACAAGCGGGGTCTGGGCGGCCTGCGGACCACAGGTCCACCCCACGTACCTGTCTCCTTTGCTGACCGTTGTTTCCTCAAATAAAGGTGTTGGATTGGTGATCAAGGCCCTGTCCCACTCTGACCTTCAGACTCTTTCTTTTTTTTTTTTTTTTAAAGATTTTATTTATTTGACAGAGAGAAACACAGCCAGAGAGGGAACACAGCAGGGGGAGTGAGAGAGGGAGAAGCAGGCTTCCCACTAAGCAGGGAGCCCGATGCGGGGCTTGATCCCGGGTCTCCGGGATCATGACCTGAGCCGAAGGCAGTCGCCCAACCAACTGAGCCACCCAGGCGCCCCTTCTTCAGACTCTTTCTAATGTAATTTTCTTGTTTCCTTTTCCTGTCTTGTCCCCTTCTCTCACCCCAACTCCTCTTCCTTCCCGCACCTTGAATCGGCCCTTCCTCCCCCTTCCTGCCCCCGACTTGCTCTCTGCTTTCTGTCTGTGGCTCTTCTCCCGTCCCGTCCTGTCAACTGTCCGTGTCTCCACTCCTTTTCCTCCCACTCCGTGGGCAGCAGGTGCAGGCGCAGGGAGTGGGGGGCGGGGCAGAGGTCCGCTTGCTTTGCTGCCTTGCTCCGCGTTCCCAGTGCTTGGCTCCATCCCCTCAGCCTCTGCCTGTGTGACCGTCCTGGCTTCTGATGTCCTTCCTCTCCCTGCCCTGTCTGTGTGCGCGCCTTGTATCCTCTGTCTCCTCTCGGAGCTCACCTCTTGCCAGCCACCTGCCTCCTCTCCCGCACTGCCCTTCCCTCGCCCACTGAAGCCAGATTGAAATTCGGTCTTTCAGCAGAACCATCCACCCTCCCCACCACCCCCCTCCTGCTCCCGCTGTCATACCTGCTCCAGCCAGCCTCACTTGGGCTCTCCGTGCCCTTGTCCTTCCCATAAAACATTCCCAGGGGCCCCTGCCAGGGCACATTTGCATGGAGTTGTCAGATCAGGTCTGGCCCAGGTGTCACCGGGCTGGCAGGACGGAGGGGCTGGAGGTCCAAATGGGAGTGGGGGAGGGGCCGTGTTGCCAGCTGTGCCTGCCAGTCTGTGCTGGTTCGGGAGCTCCAAGTCCTTGTGAGTGCGCCTGGGCCGGCAGGTCACTTCAGAGAGCAGGACTGCCTCCCTTTTTCTGCGGGGAATGGGGAACAGGGAACGGGAACCTGGAGGAGGCCCGGTAAGGAACGAGGAGGGGAATGCCTGGCGGGGGAGCACAGATGTCCTTCCTTCCCTGTGCTGGCTCGCCACCTGGTCTTCTGAGCCACTGTCACGGTGTCCCCAGCCCACGGGCCTCCCTCCACACCTGCTGGGAGGAAGCACCAAGATGACACAGTCCAAGAGGGATGGGCTGGGGCTGAGTCCTGGGAGGGTTGGCGCGGTCGGGCTGGGGCCCCAGGAGAGCCGGCGATGCTGTCGAACCCTGGAACATCAGAACCCGAAGGCCCTGAGGGGCAAGTGTCCGGCTCCCTCCATTTATCTTTAAGGAAGTTGAGGCCCAGAGGAGTGAAGTGACCGCCCCAAAGTCACACAGCCGGAAAGGGCAGAGGCACGACCAAATACGCTCACACCTCCTGACTTCTGGCCCAGGGCACGGCTGTCCCTCCCCGGCAGGTGGTGCTGGGCTGCTTCCCCTGCCTCTTTCAGATTTCTGTTCCTGCTTCTCCGTGACTAATCCAGTGGCCCGGGCCAGTAAACTCACGCTGCCTGTCCCTGTGAGTACCGGCCAGGCCCCGGGGCCAGCCTCCACCGGCAGCCTCTGTGCTCTGCTCAAATGCAAGGAAACGAGGCCAGATTGTGGCCGCTTGTAAAAATCCCATCTGGTCCCTGGAAAGATTCCCCTTCGGCCGTCCCTGCCATACCCCAGCCTTGGAGCAGGGCATCGGGCCGGCTTGGCCAGGCAGGTGGGGGTGCGGGGTGGGGAGGAGAGACCAGTTATTCTGCTTGTGGCTTGGTGTCCAGGCGGGAAGGTGGGGAAGGTTGGTGGGTAGGTTGAGTCAGGGCACTGGGGCTCCTGCTGCCCAGGGCGACTTTTTCGCCTCAGGGGGTGAAGTGAATCCTGGTGGGCAGCAGGGCTGGGTGGTGGTGGGCAGAATGTCTGCTGTCTATACCACCTGCTGTCCACTTACACCTGAGTTACCTGCTGGGAGCTTCCTGGCCCCTGGTTCTGCGCCCGTCAGAGCTGCACCGGAAGAAAGCCACACCGCACTTTGACATTTTCTGATTCTGGGCTGGGGGGCATCCGGTGCCAGGGTCTGAGCCCTTCCCTGTCTGCCTCTGGGTCTCCCTACACAGTGCCCGCCTTCTGTCCTTCTCCCCCGTGCTCTTGCGCTGCCCGCCCCAACCGGTGCCCCTCCTGCCCTCCCCTCTCCTGCCTTCTCTGCTCTTCTATCAAAAGTGCAAATCTCCCTTTCTCTTCTTTCCCCTCGCCTGGCCCAGCCTGGAGAATCGCAATCCTCTTTTCTCAGGGAGATGAGAGAAGCCAACGGGAGGGGCTCTCCCTGGCTGTTGTATTTTTCATAGAGCAGGAAGGGAATGGCTGGGCCAAGGGAGAAAGTCTGGGGGCAGGGGGATGGAGGGCGGTGGAGATGTGAGAGCAGGGAGGGGGGCAGTGTGGCAGGAGGAGGGGTGGGGTGTGGAGAGATTTAGTTCCATCTGAGAGCTGTCGGTGCGAATCAAAGGCTTTCCTTTGAACCAGCAGCAATCTGGAGAGGAGCGTGTGGGGACTGCTCCGCCCGGGGGGCTCATTACTGCGAGTTTGATGAATCCGGGGAGACAGGGCCTGGCCTCCACCAGCCGCTCTTGCAGCCCTGCTTCCCTGGCTTCCTCATGCACTTGGTCCCCGGCCCTCTCTGCTTCCTGGCTTGCCTGATGGGCAGGACTCTGGGCGCGTGACCACCAGGGTATGGGTCCCAGGGTCCCAGGATGTGTAACACCGGGGAGTGGAGCGGAAGGCAGTGTCCCCTGGCAGACGCGGGCTGAGGAGGGGAGGAGGAGAGGGTCTCCGAGGGGAGGGGGCGGCACTGGAGGCCAGTTTGCACGACGGCCGGTCTGGGCCAGGAGGTCGCAGGTGTGGTGAGAGTGGGGACAGCAGCAGGGCCGGGCAGGTGCTGTGGCCCTCCGGGAGCAACATGTCCTGACCCCTTGCTCTGCTCGCTGGCCCATGTACGCACCAGCTGTGTGCTGGAGGGAAGTTGCCCTTCTCTGAGCCTCAGAAGGCATCGGTGCTTAATGCTTGGGGTTTTTCGAATCACTGAAACCTCTCTGGGTGCCACTGGTGTTGTCTCAGCCTTGGGAACCCCCCTTGCTCCATGTAAGGAAATTCCGGTCAAGCTTCTCCTGCAGTTGGTGGCCACGTGTGCATCAGCTCCCTCGTAGCCTCAGGGTACTGGCCAGCCCCAGATGGAGGAGCACTGCGCTCCCCGCAGGCCAACAGGGTTACGTTGGAAGTTGGAGGAAGTTGGAGGCATCAGGGTGGAGACCAGAAGTTCATCTGCAGGGCCCTTAGTCGGGTGCCTCCCGGGGAGGCTTTTTGGATGCTCCCGGGGCGTGGCACGGTGCCGAGAAGCCCAAGTTCATCCCATCTCTGCAGCTAAATAACATCTGTATCTTAAGCACCTGGAGCCTCGTTTTCCGTTTGTAGAAAATGGACATAATGACCGCGCTGTGCGGTGGATGAAGATGCTGGGGCGGTGAGGTCTCTGACGCATCCGCCGGGTGCCTGGCACGTAGCTGGCATCTTAT
The DNA here is from genome assembly GCA_004023965.1 of Spilogale gracilis. NCBI lineage: Eukaryota > Metazoa > Chordata > Mammalia > Carnivora > Mephitidae > Spilogale > Spilogale gracilis. The sequence continues at coordinate 31,668 of PITA01015918.1, forward strand.
GATTGGGACTTACCGTTATTAAGGGGCGCTGCTCAGATTCAAGGCACAAGAAAGATAAATCAAAGTGTCTCTGTTCTCCAGGGGCTCCCGGGAGACTGGGAGAGACAGAAACGCACACAGGAGTAACCTCTAATCCAAGGCAGCTGGGAGAAGTGCTCTAACCAGAAGCCCAAACAATGCGGGAAGAATGGGGGAGGGCGCTCTGACGAGTCACCCCAAGAGCTTTGAGTTGGGGTGGGGGTGGTAATGGTGGGGACATCGGGGTGCAGGGAAGGTGAGAACGGGGGTTTCTGCAGCTCTCACCCCTCCTCAGCTTGTGTGAGAAGCACAGAGGGCCCCCCTCCGGCACCCCACCAGGCCACTCCTCATTTCTCCCCAGGTCCCCCTGTGCTCCCCTTGCCCCTTCCTCCCCCCGCTTCAGCTGTTTACCTGCTGGCAAACCCTGGCTGAGCCTCCTGGGAGTCTCCTGTCCCACGGCCCCCTCAGAGTCTGGGACCCCAGCCTCACCATGTGTATCTGAAGGAGAGAAGTGCAGCAGACTTGGAGGGCCCTGACTCCCACACCCCTGCCTTCCGCCTCCCTCCCTCATCTTCAGGACCACAGCCTTCCTTCAGGGGCCTGCCTGCTGCCCTGGATTCCCACCTTGGGCTTGCATTCTCCCTTCCTGGCCTCCTCCTCACCAAGATCCACCTTGAGTCCTGCCTCCCCTGGCCATCCTGGGCCATCCCACCTTCCCAGTCTCGTCCATGTCCCTGGCTCTCCCCGGCCTCCGTGTGGGTGTCCATCAGCCTCCCGTGGGTCTGTGTAGCCCCGTGCCTATGGCTGTGTGTCCTTCCCCGCCTGTCTTTGTGATGGCTGCTAAGGCCTCCCAACACCTGTGAAGACACGGAGGCCACGGGTTCAAAGCCAGAGGGAATTCATTTCAGAGGCCACCTGCAGATTCGCGCTGGCCCCAGGCTGGGGCTGCTGGGCAGGGCTGGACGGTGGTTGTGGGCTGTCTGCCGCCAGGCCCTCCTGAATCCCCTCCCACCGCCGGGAGCCCTGTGCCCGTGTTTCCTGGGAGCGGGGTACGGGCTCAGGCAGGACTGCGGTGTGGGCTGTGCCCGGGCCCAGATGGTGGAGGCCCGGGTCCCCAGGGCCTTGGGGGCATATGTGTGTGTCCTTGCTAGGCCACCGGGCCTTTGGTGCCTTTGTGACATGTGGGGGGGGCATCCCCTGTACCTCCTCTTTGTCGTCGGGCCACCAGGATGCGTCTGTCCTTGCCATGGTGCCCGTCTGTCCCTCGCTGCTCACTTCCCAAGCTTTCCACAAGCAATCCCATCATTGCATCAGAACCTTGGGTCCTGCCTCCCCTGGCCATCCCAGGTCTGCTCCACACCCTCTCCTCCCGGAAGTCCATCAGGACCGACTGTGTGCCCCGCCCCCCACTCTGTTCCTCTCTCCCTGCAGGAGGAACCCAGCCTGTCCCTCTGTGTCCCTGAGCTGTCTGTGCCTCCGCTGTTGCTGGGAGCCTGACCGGGACGGGCGCGCTCTGCCCTCTGCCCCCTGTCTTTGACTGGGGGGCGGTGGGGGTGAGGGTTACACTGCAGGGTCGCCCACACTTCGGAACACCCGCCGTGGGCCCATGCTGGGTGAGGAGCCAGAGCTCTGAGGGATGCAGCCCAGACTTGGGGTCCCGGGGCTTGGGGCAGGGACGGGAAGTGCCGCAGTGTCTGGGGGACATATGATCGCGGAGGGAAGGAGTGAGTAGAAGGGGCTCTCAGGGCACATGGGAAGGCAAGGAAGAATTCCCCGAGGAAGTAACTCTTCAAATCCTAAGGGAGTGGGGGCACAGATTGTCCTCCCACACACACACACCTGGAAATGGGCTGTGCAAGGCCGTGGAGGGGTGACAGGAGCCCCGAGGGTGCAGAGGAGAGGGCAGCGTGGGGCATTCCCTCCCCAGAGCCACCCCGCAGAATGGAGCCTGTCTCGGGCACAGTCTTGACAGCAGGGGCTGTTTGAGGGCTGGGCATGTTCGCTTGTGATTTTTGCCAGATTAGGATTGAGGGCCCTTCCCACCGAGTACGATTCCCGAGACCTGCTGGGGTCCTGCCCCCCCCCCGACCCGTCAGAGTCGTTGCTTCCATCCCGTCTCCCGACTAAACTGCCTTCTTTTGCATGTCCTCGCTCGGGTTTCCAGGGGCGTCTCTAATATCTCGGTGCCCGAGATAACTAAGGGCACAGCTACCGGTGATGGGGCCCGGACAAGGGCTTGTACCAGGCCTGTCACACCCCCCATCCCATCAGCCTCAGGGAGCCCCGGAGGTAGGCGTCACCAGTGAGGAGGTGAGGCTCAGAGAAGGGCCTGGCCAAGGTCACAGGAAGAGGCATTCCGTAAAGCCAAGTCCGTCTCCCACACCTGTGCTCCTGAAAGCCCCCCAGGCCTGTCCGCACTTGTCATGGTGCAGGTGAGCCAGGCCGGCGAAGTGACCCGAGCCAGCCACAGCGCTCCTCCCTCCTGCCCCGGCTCTGACTCTGACCACAAGGGCTTGCCTCCATCCTGCCTGCTTGCTCCCGAGGACAAAGAGCACCTCCTTAGTGTTTGCGGGAGACGTCGCCAGGAGACCAGGCTGTCCCATGCAGGAAAGCCGTGAATAGGAGTCTCATCTCCGAGCCAGGGATAATGGGCCACCCCACTCCCAAGCCCTTGACTTGGGCTTCGGGGCCGTGGGAAGGAGAAACGTGTGTGCGGGAGCTTGCAGCATGAGCTGCACTAGAGAATGCGCAAGGATATGAATAAATTTGAATAATAATGAGGGCAAATGCCTGAATTAATAATGCTGGCTGCTCACCTGACCCACCCCCTCCCCCAGGATCTCAGCACCTGCCACCAGAACCTCTGGAATTGTGGGTGAACCTTATCCCTGGCTTCTTTAGGAGCCACAGACGGAGGTGGGCCAGCCGAGTGGGGGGCAGCCCCTGGAGTGTAGGGAGGAGCCCTATTGCTAACTTCCTGGCCCCTGAAGACCCAAGGAGCTGGATTTGTACACTTAACCAAGAGTAAAGAGGCTCCCTCGTTGTATTAAATCATATGCTGGCCATCATTCCCAGCCCTGCCCCCTCTCTCTCGGTCCCCTTTGTGTGCGGCAGACAATGTCGACGTCAGATGTCCAGGAAGATTCAGGGGGAGGAGATAGTGTGGCCCTTGGCTTTGGAGGAGAGCTTCCTCTTCTGGTAGAAGGGATAGGACCAACCCCCCCACCCACCCACTGCGTTCTACCCCCTGATAAAAACATGGGCGGCATACACACTCTTAGGGCTTGGGACAGGAAATGCATGGATAGAGCTGTGACAGCAGGGCTGGGAGATGGAACAAGCTGTGTTTGTCCAAGGAGCTAAGGGATCAATCCAGGAGAGCTTCGTGGAGGAAGGGAATGTGGGGCCCATTTGGAAAGAAAGGGAGACATGGAGCTGGAGGAGGAAACAGAAGGGAGGGGAAGAGGCCTGGGACGTGTCCCTGGTGGCTTAGAGGGAGGTCTCAGAAGGGGGAGGGACAAGTTCCCTCCGTTTACACCCTGGAGTGATGGAGGATCAGACAAATTGTGGAAAGGGTTGGATTTGGGGATTGTGGTCTCTGCAGAGACCTGGGAACCGGGGAGGGAAAGATGAGAGCGGAGTCCCCTGGGCTGTGGGCAAAGCTGATTTTGGTCACAGCGGTGTGACAGATTGGGGACGAAGCTAGGAGGCCCCAGACCTCTCCCTTTGCCTTCTCCCCTCTTCCCACAGCCTGCCCCAGCAGCGGGACCAGTGCTGGCTCGCCTTGAGGTGGGAGCCGGCGGGGAGGAGCAGCCACAATCCAATTCCCTGCTCCATTTAGGCTCCACAATTAAAGGCAATTACTCTGCAGCTCTCTAATCAAACGCTCCCGGCCGGGCAGCCATGTGTGACTCCACAGCCGGAGGGAGAGGGGAACAAAGTCACAGGCGCGCCCGGCCCCCACTGCATGGGTCGGTGTGTCTGCATGTACGCACGCGTGCCCCAGAGCTCGGGGGCACGGGGCAGACACGCAGAACAGGGCAGCTGTGCCAAGAAGTGGGCTCAGAGGTTTGCTGTGGGCACCCCGAGCTCTAGGAAGCCAGTGTTCACCCACGTGAGGCGCCTGCCCGGGGAATCTGCCCTCGGGTGCCCACTGGGCGCGGTGTCCCTGCGGGGTGGCTCACATGCGCTACCTCGCGGCGGCCCACGGGATGCGTGCGGGCAGGCGTTCGTGCCGTGTTCACGCCCTGGCATTGCAGGGGTGGTGTGGGACCAGCGGCTCCGCTCGTGGGTGCAGCCCCTAGGAACAGGGGTGGAGGTGAGGTGGCAGGTGGCGGAGAGGACCAGGACCTGGAGGCCAGGGGCTCAGGTTCGACTCCGCACTCTGCTCTCACTCCCCTCAGCACCCTGGGCCTCGGGGTCCTGTCTGGCGTGGGAGGGAGGGATTGGCCCTCTCTTAAAACTTTCTTTAACTCTGCACCGCTGTCCCTCATGGCGAAACACCTCCGTTCCTGAAACCCATTCCCCCGGGCTGGGGGAATCCAGGGCAGGCACGAGGCATCTTGGCGGGAAGGGGCAGGGCTGGAGTGAGGCGAGGACAGGAGGGTGGGGATGGGGCCTGGGAGGCTGGCCCCTTGCTGGAGCCCCTTCCCTCCAGCGCAGCCTTATTCCACGCCGGCTTGGCTTTGCCAGGGACCCAGACCCGCTTCAGCCAGGAGCCGGCCGACCAGACTGTGGTGGCGGGACAGCGAGCTGTGCTTCCCTGCGTGCTGCTCAACTACTCAGGCATCGTGCAATGGACCAAGGATGGGCTGGCGCTGGGCATGGGCCAGGGCCTCAAAGGTGAGTGGGCGGCCCGCCAGGCTGGCATCCAGACCGGCCCGTCTTGCACCCCTCCCCCAGCTCAGGCCTCTGGGCCCCTGGCCCTCACCTCTCTGAGCTACAGGCTCCCCTCTCCCATCTGTGTGTGGCCGTCCTTGCCCTCTCCTCCTGAGCTCTGCCTCCCCTGCTCTCCCAACCTCGAAGCTCTGCATTTCCTCCTGGTTGCCAACTGGCTCAAGAAAGGCAACAGGAAGCCTGAGAGATGGAGGAAAAACAAGAAACCTTTACGTAAGACAGCTTGGGACAGACAGACACCAAGAGAGGTGCTCCAGGCCGGAAGAGGTGAGGCGGGGGGGCAGGAGACTGCAGAGTCTCCTGGGGGAGCAGGGGGAGAGCACAGGGACCCTCTGTCCTGCAGGTGCCTCCTGCCAGGTTAGCTCTGCTCCACACGCCGTCCTGCCCCTGCCGAGGCCATGTCTGCTCCGAGGTCAACCCCACATAGGTGTTCATGGGAGAGGACTTCATCGGGCACTGGGCAGCCGGTGCCGAAGCTATGGAGCGAGGCAGGGAAACAGGACGAACAGACGGCCTCCTATATTGCAGAACAAGGAAGGGTACTTTGGGGAAGGCCTCCTGGCCACGGTGGAGGAGGACCGCTGGGTTCTGGGGCTGCCTCTGCGGCCTGTGAGCTAGGCGGCCTTAGGGAAGCTGCTATGCCTCTCTGGGTGTAAGGTCAGCACCGTGCAAAACAGCTGTTGTGCTCAGGGGCTTCTGTGCGGCACTCGCGAGCTCTGAGCAAACAGGAGACCGCGGAAAGCAGTGTAATGCCGAGAGCCCAGGAGGGCTGTATATTTTTATTCTTTTCGTTGTCCGGGGCTTGAGATGATTTGCTGTGGGTTCTGCGTATTAGCACAGGTAGGGGAAGTCTGTCTGTGCAGAGGAAAGAGATGGGCTAGTGGATCTACTGATGATAGAAAGAAAGAGAAACTGGGAGAGAGAGATCAATAGGTATGGAGTGAGAAGGATCGATAACTCCTGGACAGAAGGAGATAATGGGAGGGAGCTAGTAGGGAGCCCGGCAGATGGGGACAGGGGAGGGCGTGCGAGCCTACAGGGGAGGGCAGAGGAGACTGAGCCTGAGGGGGCCAGAGGCTCTGAAGCCCCCTGCCAGCAGCCGGGGCTTCTCTAGGGACTGTGTGGGTCAGGGGCTCCTTCAGGGGCAGGACCCTGTGGCACCCATCCCCCACGTGGCCAGTGCAGGCGAGGCCTTGGCTCCCCCCGGCCCCAGGGAGCCCCGTCAGTGCTGTGATGCCCTACATTCCCAGTGCCCACGTGCCCTCCCCCTCTCCTTTTCTCTCGGCTTTTTTCCTGGTCCTTTTCCATTATCATGAGAGACATTTGCCGGCAAACAGCTTCCGAGATTCTGCTCTTCTCCCCCTTCTGGCCTCCCTGCTGCTCCTGCTCTGGGCCCCGTCCTCCCAGGACGTGGATGTCACACTTAAGACTGCGGACATGGGGTCCCAGGCCAGGGTGGAGGGAGGACTGCTGGCCTGGGCGGGGTGCAGCCCTCACCATGTGGCCTGGGGCTGAGATGGGGAGGCGGGGGGCGGGGGGACACCCTGGCAGGTGGCTTCCCGGGCTGGGGCGGGGCTCACCTCCCTCGACCTTTGTGTCCCCGCAGCGTGGCCACGGTACCGGGTTGTGGGCTCCGTGGACGCCGGGCAGTACAACCTGGAGATCACAGACGCCGAGCTGTCTGACGACGCCTCCTACGAGTGCCAGGCCACGGAGGCCGCCCTGCGCTCGCGGCGGGCCAAGCTCACCGTGCTCAGTAATGCCCCTGCCCCTCCTCCAGCTCTTTCCCTCCTGTCCCCTTGACGCCTCACTTCTCCCTGGCCTCATGCCTGTCCTCACTGCCCTCTTGCATCCTTCCCTAAACTTCTTCCAAAGCCAAGTCCAACAGAAGAGGGCGGAGCGGGCGTGTGGGCCTCCACTGGTGGGATCGCGGGTGTGTGAGGCCCGGCACCCTCTGTGCCCAGCTGGATTAGATGGAAGGCTCCCCCAGGGCAGAGGAGTTGGGGTGCTGGAGATGCACCCACTCCTGGCCTGGGCTTGTTAGTGAGGGAGCTTCTCCCGTCCTCCCCCTCAGCTGCCCCCAGCCTCAGCAGCTGCCCCTGGGGCTCCTTTTCCTCCTCACTCGGCCCCTACTACCCTTCACTGCTCCTTCCCTCCCTGGGCACTGAGAGTCCCCTGGAGGCCCAGGGGCTGAGAACACTGGGGTGGTGGGCCAGGTCCTGCTGCGGTGGAGCAGATGTCCCTCTGTGAGAACCCCCGAGGTCATCTGCATAATGAGGGGACCCGTGCTGGGACACGCCCTCCGGCTCCCTCCAGCCTGGTCCTCTCCCTCTGCCTCTGCTGGGCTTCCTTCTGCCCCCCACCCTCCCTCTTCCCTTTTGCCCTGCATGTTGTCCTGTCCCTTTCAGGCCCCTTCATTCGATCTGTCCCGCTCTGTCTTTCCTGTCTATTTGCCTGAAACCTGTGACATGGGAGAAGCCCCTGGAAGGGAGGGGGGAGGAGAGGAGAGGAGCTGAGACTGCAAGCCTGGACACAGGAAGCTTTTACTTGGCGGGAGGGTGGCAGTGAGAAGGGGACAGGAAGTCATCCTCGTGTCAGGGAAGGGCTGGACCCGGAGCTTGGGGGTAGGGGGCCTTGGCCGTTCCGGCACTGTGAGCCTGAGGAGGTCACGACCCCTAGGCGGCTTGGTGACATCAGCCTTTTCTTAGCTGCTTTGCTGTTCCTGCCCAGGGAGCTGTGAACTCCGAGGCTTCAGGGCATCCAGGTCCCCTAGGGCCAGGACTCTAGCTTGGGGCCAGGGGGCTCGCACTTCCTCTCTGGTGAGCAAGGCGCAGGACTGAGGTTAGGGAGAGAGAGTCGGTGGGGTGGCCGTCAGGGGTGGGCCTGCAGCACCATGACAGCACCTCCCATCCCTCCTGGGGCGCCAGCCGGGCCATCTCAGGGAGTCACAGGTTCTCGCGAGTCCGTCTGCCTGGATTCCCTCCCGAACGGCCTCTGTTGTGGGTCCTGGAGGGGCTGCTTCTCACCTGGAGGACTCCCGTCCCAACAAGGAGCCCCTGGCACTCCCTTCCCTCACCTGCCCAGACCCCCAGACCCAGAGGAGTAAAGATCAAAAAAAGCTAAACCCCTAGGTATCGCAGAAATGGGGCTTATGATGGCGACGGTTTGTTCAGGGAAGGCTTCCTGGAAGGGGAGAGTATCAATGAGGACCCTAGATGGAGGAGTACCTTGTTAAAAAGCAAGCAAGCCGCTGAAGGAGAACCCATGGTGGGGCGGCTGGGCGGCTCGTTTGGAGGGCACAGTCCGTGCACAGTGTGCGGACCTTCCCAGTCGATCTGGGGGATCGGGGGCGTCTGGGGGACAGGGACAGGTCCCAAGAGGAAAAGCAGGGAGAGGTTCGTGCTTGCTCCTGTCTCTCGCAGACCCCCTGCCACCTGCAGCCGCATGCAGGCTAAGAACACAGGCCGTGCCCCACACGCTCCCCCCTCGCCCGGTTCTGTGCGCCTTTGCTCACGGCGCTGGGGCCTGGAGAATGGGCAGAGTCAAGGGAGGGCTGCGTCCTGTGCCCTGTCGATGCCCCGTCTGCAGCCGCGACTTTGTCTCCTCACCCCCACCCCAGGCCAGCCTCTCCTTCTCCCTCCGGCTTCCCGCAGACACGGTGTCCCCTTGCCCGCCTACTGCAACCCCCGGGGGGCGGGGCGCGGCTCCCAGGTGGGTGGGCCCGGTCCCCCCCAGCCCTGCCTCGGAACACACAACCTCTCGGAGCCTCAGGGACCTTGTCTGCCAGGTGGGCGCCACGGTATTTACCACGAAAGGACTGATGACGTGCACTTTGTGGGGAGCGTCACGTGCCATCAGGTGCGCGTGGCCAGCTGCCCGTGAGCAGCGGAAACACTCGATCACGTCCCGGCTCACCGGCTGCACGTCCGGAATCTCAGTTCGACGTCACGGCATCACTGCTGGGGAAGAGGCATTCATGTTATTTTTTTAATTTTACAAACAAGGAAACTGAGGCCACAGACACACGTACAGATTCACCACAAATCATAAGACGGAGAGAAAGACGGGTTAGCCCCGAGGTGACAGAGGGAGGGTCTTGCCCGAGCGAAGGGCAAGGGCCAGCGTTCTAGGGCAGGGAGAGCTGATGGGAGGCGACACCTTCCCTCTGACCCAGGACGTGGTGTCCCCCACAGAGGGGCAGGACCTCTGCCCATCCAGGACATCCTTCCTGGGTGACACAGCAGGTGTGACCTCGGACGGGCCCGCGCAGACCAGGACACCCTGAGTGGGGACTCTTCATCCTCTCTGTCCTTCCCACCCCCCTTCCACACGGCCTGACGTGGGAGCCAGGGAGAGCCCCGAGCAAACAGGAGGCGGCAGGGACTCCGCTGATCTGTCGGCCCGGAGCGGGGCCGCTGCTGGGTCTCGTCCGACCAGCAGAGTGCACACAGCACACACATCACCCGGGCCGGCTCGCCGTAGTTTATGCCCGGCACCCCCGCTGACCTTCACAAGGGCCCCCGGGTGAGGCACTGCCGTGTCCCCGCTGAAGAAACAGACTCTGACCTGAGGGCCTCCCCCAAGACCAAGACAGGGAAACAGATGTGCCCGGGGTTAAAATCAGGGCCGGCTGCTTGGAAACCCTGCCCTCCTGCGGGCACGAGCTGAGCAGAACACAGATGGGCTGCAGGGGGTTCCTTCCCAGTGGAAGCCTGGGCTCAGGACCGGCCTTCCCTGCCGCCCAGGGCAGCCCTGCCCACCGCAAGGCTCCGTGGGCCTCCAGGCCTGCTCTCCAGGGTGGCCTCGCAGGGCCCTCTCTGGGTCTTCCCGGCAGAAGGCAAACCAAGCCTGATGACAACAGCGTGCACCAGAAAGATGAGCACCGAAATCCTGCCTTTGTCGCTTCCGTCCCTTATTTATTCGTTCAGCTACTAATCCCGAGGACCTGCTGTCAACCCAGCTGTGCTAGCCCCTGGGCTTTCAGAGGAAGCAGTCCTACCTTCAAGGAACGTGTACTCTGGTTGCCTGAGCTTTTAGGAGCCTGTGGGGATAGGACAGGAAGAGGCCTCCTGTTTCTTGGCATCAGAAATCGGACCCATTCCGATTAGCAGGAACCCACAGTGGCCACCTGTAGGTCCCGGAGATGGTAGAAATCCAGGGAGCCGAGGACAACAGCTTTGGCTGGGAAGGGGGCCCGGACAGTCATCCTAAGTGACCCCAACACGAGGAGGGTTAGGAGCTCAGAGCACCTGCCTGGGAGGCACCACTGGGCCAGCTGTGGTGGGAGGGCCATGCGGCAGGCCGGGGAAGGGACAGCAGAGGTGAGGACGCAAGAAAGTGCAGGGCTGGCTGGGGGAACCCTGAGCGGCAGGTAAGAGGCTTGTGACAACACCCAGGGCACTTCCCAGCCCTCAGAGGTGTCTGTGCAGGGAGGGGCACAGTCTCAGCTGCACTGGAGGAAATAACCTGCCAGGGTGATGGATGGGTTGGCCAAGGGGACGGAGGCAGGGCGTCCATGCAGGAAGTTTCTGTGATAGACCGCTCACCGGGCTGGCCCCGGGAACAGTTGGAGGCGCTCCTCCCGAGCCAGGCCCCCACGGTGTGAGCTGCACCCAGTCGTAGAGAGCCCAGCTCTTCCCTAGGTTGTGGCCACTCCCCGTCATCCGCCAGATGGGCTGGAAAGAACTAGGGGGGGGGGGTGCTGAGGCAACAGGTGCAGCGATGACAAGTTAAGGGGGCAGCAGTTCTCTGTGGGGCAGACATGCAGCGGGAGGGACGTGCCAGGGGCAGGGGCTTGGTCACCAGGGCGGAGCCGGCCACACCCTGACTGATGGCTCTGCTCGCCCTGCAGTCCCCCCAGAGGACACCAGGATCGACGGAGGCCCTGTGATCCTGCTGCAAGCAGGCACCCCCCACAATCTCACATGCCGAGCCTTCAACGCCAAGCCAGCCGCCACCATCATCTGGTTCCGGGATGGGACGCAGCAGGAAGGCGCTGTGGCCAGCACGGTGAGACCCTGCTGCTCCCCCAGACCCCCCCAGCCCCATCCTCGGTGGGCCTGACTCGGACTCGGGGCCACAGATGTGACAGGAGAGCTTGTAGGTTCTCTGGTCCAACCCTCCCATCGTGTAGCAGGAAAGGCTGGGGTCTAGGGAAGACAAGGGGGCACCCAAGTTCATGGCACCTTCAGTGGCTGGCAGAGACAATGAATGATGCTAATATCAGCTACACTGGTTCGGTATCCACTGTGTGCTGGGCACTGCGTGCTAAGCTCCTACTGGACAGTCCCTCTGAATCCTCAAGAGTTGCATAAGGCAGGTGTTCCTTCCAACTCAACAGAGGGGAACTGATGGTCAGGTTGATGCCTTGCCCAAGGTCACACAGCTGGCATGCCACAGAGCTGGGGTCTGCACCTAGCTCAGGCTGCGCTCCGTTGAGCCCCTCAGCCTTCTTCCTTCAGCCTCTGGTTGGCACCACTAAGACACTGAGGACGCCGTGACAGAGGTCATCAGGTGACGTTCTGGGCAGGAGCAGACTCAGCATCCACATCTCTGGGGCGGGGTGCTTCTGCGAGCTGAGGGCAAACCTACAGGTGCACCAGCCCTTTGCTGGGCGCCCTGCTCACCTGTGTGCCTCGGAGGGCAGCGCCAGGCAGAACCAGACTAGCTCTGCCCTTGACAGCCTGGGGGACCCTGGACAGGTCCTTGCTGTCTGGCCTCAGTTTCCCGGTCTGGCAGGAGAGCCCACCACCCACTGTGCTCACACACAGGGCCCCCGGGCCGAGGCCACTGTGTGCAGAGCGGAGCAGGACAGACTGACCGGGAGGGTCACAGAGACGGTGCAGAAGGTGAGGGACTTGCGCTGCAGCCACAGTGCCGGGACTGAGGCTCAGAGCCACGGGGACGTCAGTCAGCAGCTGTGTGCTTGGCCCTCACGCATCATGTTCATTAGCGGGAACTGTGGGTCCTACAGGGAGGTGGATGGGAGCTCGCTGCATTTACTGTTCAACCTTTTGTACACTTAAAACTTCTCAGGGGCGCCTGGGTGGCTCAGTTGGTTGAGCGACTGCCTTCGGCTCAGGTCATGATCCCGGAGACCCGGGATCGAGTCCCACATCGGGCTCCGTGCTCGGCGGGAAGCCTGCTTCTCCCTCTCTCACTCCCCCTGCTTGTGTTCCCTCTCTGGCTGCGTTTCTCTCTGTCAAATAAATAAAATCTTAAAACAAAACAAAACAAAACTTCTCTAAAAACTAAGTCTATTAATTAAAAACCAAACCAGAGCAGTCCTGGGGGAAGAGGGTGGGGCTGGGGCTGGGGTGAGGAGGGCTTCTGGCTAAAGGCCTCATGCCCCTCCAGCACAGAACCCATCTCTGGGCCGGGCCATCCTGGTCACAGTGTAGGGGACTTTTAGCCTGACCCGGGCTCCCACTTGTCCCACCCCAGGAACTGCTGAAGGACGGGAAGAGGGAGACCACCATCAGCCAGCTGCTCATTAACCCCACAGACCTGGACATCGGGCGGGTCTTCACCTGCCGCAGCGTGAATGAGGCCACCCCGACTGGCAAGGAGACGTCCATCGAGCTCGACGTGCACCGTGAGCGGGGGCCCTGCAGCAGCACTGGGGGCAGGGCTGGGCTGCGGACGGAGCGTGGGATGCCCTTGAAGAAGCCCCAGTGCTGGTCCTCCGGGGGCCGAGGGCCCGGGGAGACACGGGCCGTGTGTCAGTCTCACCCAGCATGTGACTTGGGCTGTGACTTCATGTCTCTGAGCCTCCGTCCCCAATTCTGTATACTTGAAGAAAATAAAATACAGGCCTACAGTCTCTTCTCTGAAATTCCAAACTAAAACTGATTTGCTGGGAAAACGTGAGCCGAGGTTCTCCACGGTCTCTTCCTTAACCCGTATCTCGCTGTGAGGTGTTGCCCAGACCCTGCTGGGGGTCTCAAGCAGTAAATGGTCTGTGCACACTAGCGCCTTTCTAAAATTTGAAAAACTCCAAACTCTGAAATACATCTAATTCTCTGGGGCTCAGAGAAGGGACTGGGGACCCCTTCCTGTCTGTCAGGGAGCTCCTAGATGAGAATGCAGAGCCTCCTACTGGGGGGCGAGACGCTCAGTACAGCCCCTCCACCCAGAAAAGGGAGGGAGCTGGGCAGGGGCTGGAAGGCCCCCCTCACCCCCCTGATGCCTCCTGGCCACAGTGCATCTTACATTGCTAACTGTCCCTCCAGCATCAGCTTGGGACCCAGCCTCCTAGCCGGCCCCCTGGAGGTAAAGGGGAGGACGATGGCTTCTTTATTAGAGCTGACTCACTGCACACTCCAAGTCCCAGATCTCCACACAGGGTGAGGGCTGGTGTGTGCGTGAGGAAGAGAAAGACACTTGAGAGACAGAAAAGGCCCTTCCTGTCCCCTGCTTTGCAGACCCTCCCACAGTGACCCTATCCATCGAGCCACAGACGGTACAGGAGGGGGAACGCGTCATCTTCACCTGCCAGGCCACAGCCAACCCCGAGATTCTGGGCTACAGGTACGAGGGGTGGGGGCTGGGGGCACCCTGGGCCAGGAGCGGGGATGTCGGGGGCATCGTGCTGGTGGATGTGGGTGAGAGGAGTCCAAGCCCTGATCCCCACCCTGTGCTGCCTTCACCCCAGGTGGGCCAAGGGCGGCTTCTTGATTGAAGATGCTCACGAGAGTCGTTATGAGACAAATGTCGACTATTCCTTCTTCACGGAGCCCGTGTCCTGTGAGGTTCACAACAAAGTGGGGAGCACCAACGTCAGCACCCTAGTAAACGTCCACTGTGAGTAGCTCTAAGCGCAGGGGTGGATGGGGAGGACAGGGACCTTTGAAGAGTCTGGCGTAGGGGTGGGGGCTGCATGAAGCTCAGGGGGGAAGTGGCAGCAGAAGGAAGAGAAGATTGGCTAGAGCTGACGCCTAATGAGACTGAGACTCTAGCGAGGGCTCCTCTCTGCAGTTGCCCCCCGGATCGTAGTTGACCCCAAACCTACGACCACAGATATTGGCTCTGATGTGACCCTCACCTGTGTCTGGGTGGGGAATCCCCCCCTCACCCTCACCTGGACCAAAAAGGATTCAAACATGGTAAGACACTTGCTGCCCATCTTGAGTGCTGGGAGGAAGGAGTCGGTTGCAGGTGGGAGAGTGGGGGCGGGGCAAGGCAGGGGATGCACACTTTGCCCTTCTGGGAATTCACTTGTGGCCCTTCCTGCTTTCTTCCCGATGCCTCCGATGCGGGGCTCCACTTGGACCCAGGGGCCCAGGCCTCCTGGCTCCCCACCCGAGGCTGCTCTCTCTGCCCAGGTCCTGAGTAACAGCAACCAGCTGCTGTTGAAGTCAGTGACCCAGGCCGATGCGGGCACGTACACCTGCCGGGCCATCGTGCCTCGGATCGGCGTGGCCGAGAGGGAGGTGCCGCTTTACGTGAACGGTGAGCACCCTGCGGGGCTGGGCCTGGGCGGGCAGGTGCCGCCGTGTCCCGCTGGCCCTGACTGCATCTTCTTGCTCACAGGGCCCCCCATTATCTCCAGCGAGGCAGTGCAGTACGCTGTCCGGGGTGACGGGGGCAAGGTGGAGTGTTTCATCGGGAGCACACCGCCCCCGGACCGCATTGTGAGTGCCGCGACCGCGACGGGTCCGAGGATGGCCAGCGCCGCAGGAGCCCCATCCCTCTGCCCCCGTCCCTGCTCACAGGCCACCCGCTCCTCTCTCACTTGTTGCGTGACCCTGAGCCAGTTACTTAGGGTCTCAAACCTCAGTTTTGTCATCCACAGAACAGGGTCAGTGTCCCTGTCTGATAGGGTGGCTATGGGCAGCTGTCACCAACAGGTGTGAGAGGCCACGGCTGCGCTCTCTGCCTCATCTCCTTCCCTCTCCTCCGCCTCCCTCCTCCCCTCCTTGCCCTCCACCCTGCCCCTGGGTTCCCTGGCCCTCTGCCCCCTTCTGTCTCCCTCCTCCTACCTGCTTCCCCTTCCCCCTCCTTTCTCCACTTCCCCACACCATGCGCCATTAATTCCTCCCATGACCATTAACCATCAAACCCCTCATCACATTTAATGACCATTTGGCTAACTCCAGGGCTGCCCAGGGACACTTCATTACCACGGCCACCCGGGCAGCAGGCGGCTTGGCTCCCGGGGGCTTTCCTTGCAGAGCTAGGAGGATTGATCCCTGGAAAGGAGCCAGCGCTCGGCCACTCCCTCTCCCTCGGGCTTCCCTCGGGGAGGGGACACGAAGGGGGTGTCCCCACTAGGAAGTCAGAGATGGAGGAGGCTGGGGACACCCCTCTTCTGCGAGAGATCCTCCCTGTTGTAAGAGTCTGGGGATGGGCCTCCAGAGCCCCCCGGGAGGGTTCATGTGGGGCTGAAGACTGAGCCACGTTCAGTCAGACGCTTAGACCACCAGAGCCGGACAGACCTTGGCCCTCCAACTCCAGCTGGCTCCTCTGCTTTCACACACGAGGACCCAGAGGCCCAGAGAGGGGAAGGGAGGGCCGGGCCCAGGGTTGGTGTTGACCCCCCGTCCCGGACAGCAGGGCTGCCGAATACTGGTTCACTGCTCCAGCCACACCTGCATCCATGGGATTGTTATTAAAATTGAGATTCCTGGACTTCTCCCCTGGAGATGTGTATTTAGTAGTTAAGCTCCAAGAATCCGCATTTTAAAGAAGGTCCCTGTGCATACCTGCACATTCCTGGCATCTCCGTGGCCTTCGGAGCCACTGTTTCCCTTAGACCGGAGATCCCAGGCCGAGGTGCGAGGCAGAGGGTGTGACTTGGGTTTGTTGCAGGGTGAGCTCCGGGCTGGGCTGAGGGACACGCAGGGCAGAGGGGCAGAGGGACGAGGACGCCTGGAGGGTGGGCCAGGTGTTTCTGCCACCTGCCCCTTCCTTATCCACTGCCCCCACCCCGCCCTCTTCACCCCAGGCCTGGGCATGGAAGGAGAACTTCCTGGAGGTGGGGACCCTGGAGCGCTACACAGTGGAGAGGACCAATTCGGGCAGCGGGGTGCTGTCCACGCTCACCATCAACAATGTCATGGAAGCTGACTTCCAGACGCACTACAACTGCACGGCCTGGAACAGCTTCGGGCCTGGAACGGCCATCATCCAGCTGGAGGAGCGAGGTGACCGTGGCCAGGGTGTGGGGCAGCGGGGTTCTGGTCCCTCCTCTCTCCCTCGGCAGGCTTTGTGGGGAGACAACTCTCTCGGGGGCGGCCCTCCAGAGCCTGCACTGGTGCTCAGCTGGGGAAACGCAGCGCCTTTTTCCAACGTGCACTGAGCCTCCTCTCTGGGCCCGGTACCACTGGGGCTGCAGGGATAGCGGGGTGCCAGACGTGGTCTCGGCCCTTGAGGGGCCTTCAGGCCAGTGGAGGAGCCCACGGAATGGGAGCAAAGGACTTCAGATGGCGAAAAATCTGATGCTTCCTGAAAGGGCATTTATACTACTGACCTGACTGGTCTGGCATAAGAAAGAGGAAGTGAGAGCATATCTGTAAAACACCAGGCACATGGTGGGCACCCGGAACTTGTGGTTCCCCACCTCTTCGAGAATCCTTCATCTGCTAGGAGGCACATGCTTCCTCCCTTAAGGCACTGTGTGTCGAAGGAGGCATTGCCTTTGACTTTTTTGGAAGCTCTGACGAGGGAGAGAAAAGCGGGGGCTCCTGTCCATTGTGTCTTAGCCTAGAGTGC